>JAOXJP010027452.1:0-16989 GCA_025762735.1 Platanus orientalis
CCCATGATGTGTCTCGTCTCACGACGTCTCACAAAGAGGGTCGTCGCAGGTGATGTGAACCGGAATTTTTTAGTCCAAACACACAGGAGGTGGGGTCCATACACTTTGGAGGGGTACCACCCAGCCCCCCAAAAAGTATATGGACCCTACTTACTGTGTATCTGGGTTCAAAAATTCAATTAAAAAATTCTCATCATAGGTGATATGCTGGGAGATAGAGAGTATAATAACCTGGCCCAACCTGGTTTGATTTTGTTCGGTTATAGACGTCTTAACATTGGGTTACTCTCATTGTGGGATCTCTCTCTCTCTCTCTCTCTCTCTCTCTCTCTCTCTCTTACACACACACTGCTCATAACCTTGGTTCAGGATTTTTCCTTGTTATGGCTTTAGCTGAAGCTGATCCCTCCTTAGAGGGAAGGCGTAAGGTTCTGGTCTGCCCAAGGCATATGTGATGCAATACTTCTTAAACCTATCAAAAATATTCTAAAAAGAAAGAAAATCTAAGTGAAGATATGAGATCTATAGCCGGCCCACAGTCCCTATCAGAAATCATGTGCCAAGAACCAGTCTAAATTGATCAGCAAATTTTAATAAGAAATATAATAATGGTAAGGAGGTACCCACACCCAAACTGATCCTTTTTCATATCAGTAAGTGTTTTTCTCGAAACCTGTAAGCTGGGGGACAAACTTTCCTTTCTTACTTTCTTTATCTCTGACCTTGTTCATCCTTGAACCGACACTAATTGGTGTCAAGATTTCCTGCATTTATATAACCCACATGTTGCTTGGAAAAGCAGAGAGTACTGCAAGCCACTCTTTCTAGCATTCATAGATAGCAGGTGAAAACAGTCTTGAACCGGGATCCATCATATTCTTTAATGGAGATTCTCCTTTGTATACCATGCAGCTATTAAGTAATAAAAATTAAAAACAAAAAAAAAAAAAACCATGCCACTAGTAGCAATGTAGATGACTGATCCATAATCTTATAATATTGGTTACTTTTATTTGGATGGTTAAAGGACATGTATAATAGCTCACAGAAGTAAATTCATTAATTCTAATAATTTGAGCCATTTAACCAATGTTTTCTTTTTGGATCCATCAAATGGATGGCTCAGATCCATCAAAGATCCAATCAATTAATGTCTTGATGCTGCATCATCCATGATGGAATGCTCACCCATTATAGATTTGGTTTTATTATCCATAACTTGATGACTTGGACTTTTGACTTAACTTGAGAATTATTAGAGTCAATTTGGAGAGTCAGGCCATTTTTTATTTTTTTTTAAATACAAAAATATTTTTCAATAACAAATAATACTTAAGACAATCTGTAATTCATTTTATTATAAATATAAATATTTTCTATAGTCCTAATATGAAAATCCAAAAATAAATCACATCAATCTATTAGTACCATAGCAAGTAATATATATATATATATATATATATATATATATCAGAAAGCACTTATTGAAAAGTTAAATATTGTTAATATTGTTTGGTATAAATAAATTATTAAGTTATTATTGGTAATTTAAGCACTTATTAAAGAGCTAGAGATGTTTGTTTAAAAAATACTTATCATAAAAATAATGTGATTAATGATCAATATATCCGTGAAGTTGTATATATACCAGACAAGCTTAACTTGTAAAACACCTTTGATATTCTAATATAAGCCTTATGCATGTGTTATTCATTATTTAGAATTGTCTCATCCCATGTTGAAATTTGTATAGAGCTTAGTTGGAGATAAGAATAAAGTTGGGGTCAGAAGAGGAAGTAAAATTTCTGAAAGATTTGTGGTGTGGTGATACCCTTTTAAAGATGAAATTTAGAGGCATTTATAATTTGGCGATTAAGAAACATGGAACTATCATAAACAATTACAATGCCTCAAAGAATGTTGTTTGGTTCCCAAGTTTAAGAGGAATTTGAATGATTGTAATGTCAATGAGATGTAGAGACTCTCATGTATTCTTGAGGAGTTTATGTTAAATGTGGATAAAAGAGATGATTAGATTTTGAACATTAATGCTAAGAGTGAATTTTCTGGTGGGTAATCTCTCAAGATTGGACCTTTTCGTTTGAGACCATGTATTAGGATTAGTTTTCACCCTCAATCATCTAAAAAGTAGATGCTAGATTTAGACAAATAAATGTCTGATGTGTATGTGAGAAGATGAATCATGGTCACCTTTTTCTTTGCTTGCCAACAATGAAAAAGGCTTAAGGCTATTTTTTCTTTCATCTAAATGTTTTGTTATCATTCTTAAACAAGGTTAGTTATTCGATCCTTGGTTGGTGGATTAGTAATAAGGTCTCCCTATATTTGGAAGGAGATGAATAAAAGAGTTTTTGAAGAATGTAAAAAAGAGGGTTTGAGATTCTATTTGGAATGTAATGGGTTAGATTGCTTGTTTTGTTTTTCTTATTTTCTTTCACCTTCTCTGTGAATTTTGTTTACTTTTTGCTTTGCTATTTTAATAAAGTTGCTACCAATCAAAAGAAGAAGAAGATGGTAATAAGGAACTGTCTTTTGTTTTTTTAAATCTTTTTGTAGGTAAACATTAGTGGTTAATTTATTAATAGGTGAAGATAGACCTTTGAACCCTTGTGTATATACAACACCCCACATACTTTATCAACTTAGTAAGTTGGCATCCATGTTTAAAAGGGGAAAAAAGGAATCTCCGTTTAAGAGGATTATATATTAGAATGATATTTTGATATTTTATAATTTTTTATAAGTGGTATTTAATAAATTAAATAATTTTATATTTGTCTAAATATTCTATAATTCACTTGGTTACTCCCACAAGGCAATAAGCAATAAACAAGGAAGAAATTATTTTAGACTAGTAAGACAGATCTCTAGTTTCAATTTGTTGAAATTATTAAGGCTGCGTTTGGCAGCCACCTGTAATGAAATCATTTCATTTGAGTTTTCTAAGGCTTTTTGTAGCCACAACGGGATGGTTTTGTTATAAACTCATTCAGATTTGCAATGATTTGTGCTTGATAATATAAGTCATTTCATTTTATAGAAAAACTTAAGATGATTTAATTTCTAATTGTAATTAACAAAAAGACTTCATTTCTAAATGTAATTAACAGATCAGTATAAATTTGTGCAAATATGAACAAGTTCATTAGGAACCATCACATCTTTTTTTTCATGGCTACAAATGCCTTGAGAAACTCCAATGAAATGATTCCATTACAAGTGGCTGCCAAACAAGCTATAAGTATATTAACTCTAACCTCTCCAACAACCTTAGAATTTTGGAAGAAATGATCGATTGCTTTATTTAAGATGGTATCAGAACAAGTTCTAGATCATGAGTTTAAATCTCCTCATGGACGCAATTATTCTTCTAAGCTCTTTGTGCACATGTATGCACGCTCCATGGACTCACTAGCTCTCTCGCATTCATTTTCCAGGAGTGTTGTAATATATTAAGTATATTAACTCTAACATCTCTTACAACCTTAGGTTTTAGGAGAGGCGATTAATTTCTTTTATTGAAGGCTAAATTTATTTAAAAATATTTATTATGCACATATCAGGACAAATGAAAAATATATATTATTATTTATTTTCAGCAAAAAATACATAAAATCTTTTTTTTTTGAAAATCGAGTTATCTAGACTTCTTAGAACACTTGACTAGGTCATCAGGGCACGTGGGCTTCTCCCATCTTACGCCTGGACAAGTAGCCCCAAGGGGGTGTGTTTCGAACTCAGGACATCTACTTTTTGAGGTGTAATCTTAGCTAATTGTGTTTCTCCTTAGGGTTAAAAATGTTGATTTCATTGAGAGTTGAACTCATGATCTCTTGCTTACTAAATAAGTGCTCTAATGAGGCTTAGCTATGAAATCTTATTTACACAAAAAATCTTATTTGTAATAATGGCAAACAAAGCTATTTCTCATTGCCTAAAAAAAAGAAAAAGGCAACCATGGTTTTGGGTTACATTTTTTTATTTTATGGAAGACAAAATCGTCAAGATTTGACCGAGTCAGCAGATTGACTCAACTCGCTCTCTTGCAAGCTATGGTATTATCATACATGTCATAACATTCAACCTTTTTAAAAAAATAAAATAACATTCAGCCTTTTCATTTAATTAATTTTTATGTTAATGGATAATAAAATATTTTTCCGTAAGCTTCAATTTTCAAAACTCACCTTCGGGTCTACCTACCACGCCACCACCCACCAACGCCCTCTCTCTCAATTTCCCCCGTATTAAAATCAAACAGCCGGGAACTAACTAACCTGCGCCACGTGACCAGCGCTCCACCTCCCTCTCTTTCTCACTTCCCCTCTTCTCCTCTTTCGAGAGGGTAGCTGAGCTATTTCTTCTTCTCTATATAAGCACCTTCCCTCTTCCGACATTCCTGCATTTTCGATCCCTCTCTTACCCCCTTTCTCTCTGGTTCGCCGGAACGCAGGAGGCCACTCTATTCGCTTCAGGTAGATTCCCCCGTTTTTTCATGATTCCTGTTGACGAACTTGTGCATTTGTAGTTTTTTGTTATCGATTTTGGTCTGAGATCTGGTTTTTGTCGTTCTTCGATTCTGAATTATAAGTTAGGATAGAGAGGTTTGTGTTAGACCTCGAATTTGCTTTTCAAGTTTCGATTTTCTCTTCGTGAGAAATGCTTGGCTTGAGTTGTTTGGTTGAAGATTTTCCTTTTCCTTTCTTTTGTATTTTCAGTGTGAGATCTGGTTTTTTGGTTTGGAAGGGAGTTTGAAGTCGTGGAAATTATTGCTCTGTTGTAATATTGTATGGATTCAAATTGAGGTTCTAGATTCTATTGGCTTTTATTGGTGGAACGCTTTTGATTTATTTGATCTGCTGATGCTTTATGTGCTTTTTCTCCAAGCTTAAGATCCAGCATGCTGTTGCTCTCATTTGGCATATTTTGGTGATCGTTGTGGCTTTTTCTATGGTAAAACAAAGAATTCTTTTTGCAGTGGGTAGTGATTTGTTTATTATTTATTTATTAATTTTCTATTTTCCTTCCAGAGATTATCATCAAAGGATCTATTTTTGATGGTCGAAGGAAATCAGTGTCATGAACAAATCCTTTTGATTTTTTGATTTTTTTTTGCATTGTTGCTTGTGTCAATTTTTCAAGGATATTGTGGCTTTACATCTGGTTTATGCTTTGTGAATTTGGTTTCTATAATTTAGATGATAAAGAGTTCTCATTTTTCATATTTGAATTTCTTTGAAACCGTTGATCCAGTTTCCTAGGCATTGTCCCTTGGAAATGCCAGTTCTCAAGTGTTTCCCTCTTTTAATAGCAATTTCCATTTTAAAAAATGATAGCAGTTGTAGTCAATTGTTATCTTCAATTTAAATGAGAATTTTGTGTTAAAGTGTGTCCCTAATTCATTTGAGGCTTCATCTGGTAGTTTACTGTCATTTTCTTATTGTGGTGTGTCCTTTTTTTATTTTTTATTTTTCCCCTTTTATTTTCTCCATTATGTTGTTGAGTATATATAATGTCCTTATATGAGGATCAGATAGGGCTAGTCAAGAGTTCTTTGAGTATTATCTTTATGTTATAGTTTATTTTCTAATTGAATTCTCTTCAAGAATTGGTCTTGTATCTTTTCATAGAAATTATACAAGGTAAATATTTTCAATATTTTTTTGTGTAACCCATTAACAATTATCAACATGAACAAGCTTGTGGCATAGGGGGAAGCATTAGAAAATTCAACTAACATTCATCCCATCTGATGTAGATAGATATTATGTTTTGTTTCTTTCAAGAATTGCATAAGAAAAGAAACATTTTTTTTATCCAAATCATTCCATGCTAGCTCTTGATGTTGTTAACAGTGAACTAACAAACTCTCCCAAAACCTTGCAGTGTTAGGAGATTTAGGAATTAATATACTTCAACACCCCCCTCATGAGGAACACTGTTCTCTCTTGGGAACATTTGGCAAACCAGGTGCAAGTCCACAACTCGTGCAATACTATGTCCGAGAGAATACTTTTATTTCCACGGAGATTTGAACTCGTGACCTAGCCTGGGTCTGATATCATTTTAGCAGTGACTTAACCAACTCTCCCAAAACCATACAGGAATTAATATACTTCAACAGATGTTTGTGGAGCTCTTCTTAAGTTTTTAACTTTAATGTTTGTTGAACCCTTTTCAGTAATATTGACAAATGTTCCTCCATATTGAAAGCTAATATTACATCTACTTGCAGGTCTCTTTGAGTGCCTTTGCACATCATGGCAACGGGACAACTATTCTCCCGAACTACACAGGCATTATTCTACAACTACAAGCAACTTCCCATCCAACGGATGCTTGATTTTGACTTCCTTTGTGGTGCGTTTTGTTATTCGCGGAATTGATGTAGTCGCTGTGTCTTGATAAAGGCACTTGGATAGTATTACTATCTTTGTTCAATGTTTTTTCATGTTAATGTATGATTTTCATCTCTTATTCCAGGAAGGGAAACACCTTCTGTTGCTGGGATTATTAACCCAGGTGCTGAGGGATTTCAGAAACTCTTTTTTGGTCAAGAGGAAATTGCTATACCAGTCCACTCAACGTGCGTTCTTCTCTATCGTTTCTGCTCTTTGGTCTTTTTCTTTATATACTTTAAAATAGGAAAATTTTGAAACAGTATTAAACATGGTTTCGACACAGAGGATTTACTTACTTGATTTGATGAATTCAAGTAGAAAACTCATGAGTCATGACCCATATCGAGTCTTAGATGAGACTGCTTTTATCATGTTACGCGTTTCCTACCATGAGCAACTTGTTCCAATTTAAGGCTTCTTTATTATTTATAATTGATGTATTCTTAATATAATATTACCTATCTTTATTTAGTATCCTTTTACTTTAATAATTTCCTATGTGCTACTTAATCCAGTTATGTTCACACCCCCATATATACTTTATGATTATGACTGACCAAGTTGACCTGGAGGCTACTGTATTGTCAATAGTATGGTTGGTGTAGTGAACCATCAGTTACATCTTCAATACATGCAACAGAAAACATGCAGCCCTTTATTGCAATGTAATTTTCCAACAGTAGAGCATATGTTGACCCTGTAGAATCGAATGTGTACGAATTAATGAAATCTGCCTCTCCAAAGCTTCTTCTGGGCCATGATTTGTCTATTGGCATGAACAATAGAAAAGATGTTAGATTCAGCCAAAAAGAATAGAGAAGATGTTAGATCCTTATTGAACTGTGTAACTTGCCGAAGCACCATGAACCAAATCGTAGTGTATTGATATCACTCAACTCAACAAAGCCTTATCCCAACTACTTGAGGTTGGTGTTCTGCTGTTCCACTTTATCTTGGGTCATATCTTCTGTTAGATCATAAGCCATTATGTTTTTTCTCACTACTTTGACCCGTGTCCTTTTTGGCCTTCGCCTTGTCCTTTGAGTGATAATACTTGCTAAATAAATTCAATCTTTTAATATAGAGTAAATATAATTTTTTTTAACTAGAATTACTAACTTGCACTCCTATCTGGTTTTGGTCATACAATATTCTGTATAGCAGTCATAAAAAAATAAAAAAAAACTAAGTTTTTCAACTCATATCATAATGTTATTGTTACTACATTAAAGTAGACATAGTCAACATGGTTGTGACAAGGGTCACGACCAAGTTACAGGTCAAGCTGCTGCCATCATCAATAGCTCACCTTATTGAGTCTGAACCTCTTTTAAAATTCTTTTTATTTCTTATCCTTTTCTTATGCTTATTCTGAATGTAAAATTTTCAACTCTCTTGGAAATCCTATGCAGCATTGAAGCTGCTTGTGCTGCACATCCAACTGCTGATGTATTTATCAACTTTGCATCATTTAGAAGGTAAGTGCTTATTTTTATATTAATACATTTAAGTAAAGAAGTTCACCATTTATACTTCATAGTAATTTAATTTTAATATGTCTGCAGTGCTGCTGCTTCCTCTATGACTGCTCTGAAACAACCAACCATTAGAGTTATAGCTATAATAGCTGAAGGTGTTCCAGAGGCAGATACCAAGCAGTTGATTGCCTATGCACGGGCAAATAACAAGGTGAGAGGAAGTGAAACAGAATATGGCCAAACTTTGGATCATAAGGCTTGACATGGTTTTAGTGGGATTGACCTTCCTTCAGATTCTATTACTATTGTCTGGGTTTTTTAATAAATAAAGTGGAATTTTTTTTTTATGGCTACAAGAAGTCCCAAGAAAACTGTACAAATGATCTATATATCATTCCACCTTGGACAAACCATCTATCCCGGTATATGATTAAGCCTGATGACATTTGCAGGTTGTTGTTGGCCCAGCTACTGTTGGAGGCATTCAAGCTGGAGCCTTTAAGATTGGTGACACTGCTGGAACGATTGACAATATAATCCAATGCAAGCTTTACAGGCCTGGATCTGTTGGATTTGTTTCTAAATCTGTAAGTACTCATTCAGGCCTCTCCTGTCTTCTCTGCAATCATACATCATCACATACACAAATGAGAATCAACTGTCAGTGTTTCAAAGGAAACATTCAGATTGAGCTTTCTAAGATGTAATTTTCTTACTGTTATCACCTCCCATTTTGTCCTTCTAATTTAGATTTGATGTAGGGTTGAATTCTTTAATTCTCATTGGATCATTCATAAATGGAGATGTTGATCACAAAAAATAAGAAACATATTGGAAATGATGTGTTTATGTAGTAAAGATCATGGAAACGTTGTGAAATATTTATCAATAATCAAGGAATTATAAAAGATAAAAAGAAGCATAAGCACATACTTTTAAATTGTCGTATCACTATAGAGTAGCAAATAAAATGAGAAACACAAGATAAATAGATTAAAGCATCTGTTATCACACACATACACACACGCATAGTTGGCATTGGTTCCCTTGCATACCATTCCAATACTTCAATATTTATTATTTATTGTCTTTGTATGGACAATTATATTACATATCCACAATCAACATTTACTGTGATGAGCATATGATGTGTGTGTTTCTAAATGGGTGCATGGATGTATGCTTTATGCTTTTGGGGTAAAAGGGATTCCAAAGGATAACTTTGTCCTCTAGGAATACCTCAGAAGATCTGGTGGACAATCATAGTTATAAATGAGGACTAATTCTCTCTGCTCATTGGTGTAGGCTTGAATTTCTTGACCCGTGGGTTAGTCAGGACAAATCACTAGGTCATTACATGTGTGGTGTATACTCAGGTATGGGAGTGTTAATTCACATCCACATACTTATGTGCACTGGGTCTACATTGCTAGTGAGTAGATGCTTATAAAAATTCTCTATCACACAATTGAAGCCTTACATATACTCACTATGTACTTTTCTAACTAACCCCATATACTTAAGGAATCTAACTGCTTTCAGGTTGTTAGATCTAGTGCTTTGATTGATCAAAAGGTGATGTTCCCTCAGCAATCTTTTAATCAGTGGGGGTTGGAAAGTTCACCTAGGTGATTGGGTAGTTTCCAAGATAGGATTCTACCATTAGGTTCCTACATGTACACTTTGGTGTGTAAGTTTAGTATTTATCATTAGATGAGATCCCTTGCAAATGATAAAACGATGGGAGATAATGAATGGAAAATTGATATTAACATTTATTTATATTTTAAAATTTAATTATTATTATTATTTTTTTTTGCAAAATAAAACACTCATTATTTGCAAGAAGTGTTAAATTTAGATGGTGAATGGTTCATAATTTTGAATTTGTGTGAGATATCTTTATTTACAGATTTTCGTTGGTGATTCTAAATGTTGGAGGTTATTTGATGTAGGATATGTCTTGGGAAAATAAATTAAACATAGAAAAATGATAAAGAAGAGGGAAGAAGAGAGAAGATAAGAGAGAGAAAGATGATAGAATACTCACCTTATGTGAGGGGTTGGGAGAAAATTTGGGATACCACACCCACTTCAACACACACATGTTTTATTTTTAAATATTCATCTTCAACTCATTTTCATTGATCTAATGTGGTCTTTAAATAGACATTACATGAATAAAATAAAATAAAATCCTAGATTATAGATCTTCTAACAAAATAAACTTGCCAAATAAAACAAACTTCTAAAGAAAAAATGAATCTTGGTTGGCACAATATTTGGTTTGTTGGCCAAGTTATTGGGCCCCACAAAATCTCAAATAATCTCTTAAAACATTCTCCATAAAACTTCTTAAAAATCCTAAACTTGCTAGCCAAGTTTTCTAAAAAAACACTATTCCCGTTTTTATTGACACTCCCTTGATAATTTGGTCATAACTTTCCCAAATCACCTTGGATTTGCGCAATCTTAGTCTTGTTAGAAAGGTAATTGAATAACCTATCTAATAACACCAAAATAAAGACAAAAAGTCTATTTTTGGCCAGAGAAAAAGTGGGTCCAAAGTTAAAAACGGGATTACATTTAAAAACCCAAAAAACTAACCTAACCATGACACTATTGGTCTTATTACAAAATTACCACTAATTAACACTTCTAAAAGAAATAAATAATAGGAAAATAAACTACTCTACTAGAATTGACAAAGAGGACTATCCATGGTCATCCAATTTCTTCTTTCTTTGCATAGAATGCTCCCGCATCAATACTTGTGTCAAAATGACATATGACAGGGACCTTTAAGCAATTTTGCTTAATTTCTTAAGCATTGGCATAATTGTAATTATGAAATTTTTTTCTAATACTGACCAACATACCCCTAGGTTGTCTAAAACTTTAGAGGTGGTATTCTAATGATGTTAGAAGTTTGCTTGAGATGCTTTGGGTCCATATTTGCACAGCGAGAAGTGAAATGGAGTAGAAGTCAGAAACAAGAAGCAAGTCTTAATAAATCCTTAAAAAAGGAGAAGCGAGAAACAATTAAGAAGCAATTATGGAAGCATGCAAGAAATGAATGGGGAAGTGATCTAGGAAGGGCGAGCAAGAAGTAATCGAGAAACTACTATAAAAGATCTATGAAGCAAGTGGGGTGCAGTTTGGAAGCAATTTCAAACTTGTTAAGATAAAAAAAATGATTATGAAACGATTAGGAAATAAATGGGAGTATATGGACTAATTGGATTATGGGTTATGTATCGGAGCCTTGTTCTCCTCTGTACTTCTAAACGACACTTCAAAAGGTTACTTCGGTGCATCTAGAGGCATCAGATAAGGAGATCCCCTATCTCCCTTCCATTTTGCCTTGGTGATTGATGGTCTTAGCGCTCTTTTCAATCATGCTACAAGAGCTAACCTTATCAAGGCTTTTAATTACATAATTTGGACATTTCCCATATCCAGCTCTAATTTGTGGATGATACTTGGTTCCTTATCAAACCAAATGAAGAAGGAATTTTGAACCTGAAAAATTTATTTAAAGCTTTTGAGCTCATATCGGGTTTGAAGGTTAACTGGGAAAACTCAAGTGTAGCAGGAAATCACGTGGAAGGATTCCTATCCTTATTTGCTACTTTAATGGGATGTCGGGTAGAACTATGGCCCCTGAAATACTTGGGCATGCCTCCTGGTGGTAGCCCTAGGTTGTGTAACTTTTAGAATCCAGTGGTTGAAAAGGTAGAAAAGGGCTTGCATGTTGGAAATGCTCCCAAATCTCGTAAGGGGAGAATTACTTTAATAAAGATGCACTTGTAAACATCCTAGTATATTATTTCTCTATTCAAAATCCCTGTAAAAATAGCTAGTAAAATTGAATCGCTTCAACAAACATTCCTTTGGTAGGGCGGTGTCCAAAGAAAATATCATCTAATCAAATGGGAGGTTGTTTCTATGCCAAAGGGGGAAGGGGGCCTTGGTATTGGTGGGACTTCACTGAAGAATAAAACATTATTAGGGAAATGACTTTGGAGAATTGTTTCGGAGGAGGAAGGTATTTGGCGCTCTTTGTTGCTTTAAAAGTATGGGTCGGATTTTGATGGATGGAATTGCAATGTATTTGTCAACTATCGGGTTTCTTTTATGTGGAAACAAATAGTTAATATCCACTCCTCCTTTACCCTCTTGTGCACCTTAAGTTAGGAAATGGTAAGAAAATATTATTCTGGAAAGATGCATGGTGCGGTGACACTCCTTTTTCGTCATCCTACCTCTGTCTTTTTTGTATTTTAATGCTTAAAGAGGCCTCTATTACTGATTCCATTGTTTTATCTCAGGATGACTCTTTATCTTGGAACCTCCACTTCTCTAGTGATCTTTTAGATTTTGAAGTTGAGTTTGTTGGATCTCTTCTTGATTCCCTTCTCTTTGTCCATATATCCCCCTCTCTCCCAGATAGGTATTCCTGGTTCCTCACCTCATCGGGTACTTTCACAGTCAAATCTTTATTTGAAAAGCTTTATTGTTCTTTTATTCCTTTCCTCTCATTCCTTATGTCTAAGGTGTGGAAAGGGTTGTCTCATCCCCGTGTTAAAGCATTTATTTGGATCGTAGCCCATAGAAGGATGAACACCATGGATTTACTTTAGATGAGACGACCTTATATGACTCTCTCTCCTCATATATGTTTTTTGTGCATGAGAAATGGAGAATTGGTTAATCATGTTCTGCTTCACTGCCTTTTTGTAAGCTCAGTTTGGGATCACTTTCTTGCTTGTGCCTCCTTGAGTTGGTATATGTCTCACAGTCTCCTCAAACTAGTGAGCCAATGGAAGTGTGATTTTTTCAAGGGTTGTGGAAAAAAATTCTGGTTGGATCTTTTGGAACCATTACTTATCTTGGGTTAATCAGATGCTTATCTTTTGCTCAGGTTTATAGAACCGTTACTTGAAGAAGTTTTATCTCTTACTCAAGGCGTTGTGCCTTCTTATCTTCTGCTCAAGGGTATAAAAATCTTTTAACAGTTAATTACCTTTTTTCCAATTTACCCCTTAAAAAACCGATTTGAGAAATAATTTATTTTACTTCATTACTTGGAAATTTTGCCAAAATTTTGAACCGATTTTACAAAAATCCCTTTTTTCTAAGTTTTAGGTGTGTAAAAACCTTAGTTAGAGAATGTGGTCAGTGGTCAGAGATAATTATGGTCGGAGAGGGTAGTTAGAGATGAGATGTGAGCGGGAGTTTTGGGTGAATTACCTCTCCCCTCATATTAAAAGAACCTTTGTTTATATAGGCAAAGGGATCTTTGGGATTGAATTGGTTTGAAATCCGGAAACCTCTCAAGCTAGTATAGGTGACTGTTTTATTTGATCGATTTTTAGATAAGTTTCAGATTTGATTTGTTTTAGAATCCGGAAGGTTCTCGAAAAGGGATAGATGACAAAAATAGTGAAGAATCTTTTTACAATATGCATTGATGTCACTAATTTGGTTACTATTTGTCGGTGGGGTACTGTTTGGATACTGTTGAGCACTATTGATGTTGGCAGAGTAGTAGAGTACTATTTGTTACTGTTTGTTTGATAAGTTTTTAAGAATATGGTTATTTTTTATTGGACTGACTCTTATACAAATTTTGACAGATTATATATAGACTTGATAACATTATTACAAAATTCTTTATATGAGATTTAGGTGAAGGAGGGTCTGTTTGCTGAGGTGGCTGATGTTGGTTATATGTTGATGAAGTCGTGACATAACAAATTGATACTTGAATTGTTGAGGATGACTTGGCTTTTGATTATTTGGCCTTTTACTATTGGATTTTCTTTTTTCAAAAGAAATCATTATAATCCCATTTCATTATCCATGGATAGACATTTTTGGAAAAATAAGATATGCAATCAATGAAAACATCATCTATAGAAAATTTTTTAGAATGTGCAAATTGTTCAAAAGATAAACCAAGGCTAGGAGGAAGGATTTTTATAGTAGCTCCGTATAGAAACCATTAGTTTTGATAAAATCAATTTGGAATTTTGTGAAAGTTGTTGGAGGGAAATTGAAGAAACCAGGAGTGATTTTGTTTTTGAATTTTTGAAAAGGACATTTTCCCAAGCTTACATATAATCCCAATAATTATAAGGAGCTTGTTGATTAGTGGGAGAGTTGACATATTTTGGGGTATGAAATGGAGAATTCCAATCTTGAGGGAAAAAAACATGAAGTATTTTGAGCTTTGAAAATACAATTTCACCATCCTTTTCGGTGTGATTGATAAGGACACTTTGAGATTGTTGGAGAATGGCTTCATAAAATTTATTGGAGTAGTTTACTTGTTTAGGAATGAATTGAGTCTTTTGAGGGAAATATTTGGAAATGATTTGGTCAAGGTTGAGTTTATGAAACATTTGATCGTTTAGGGGAAATACAACCTAATGAGCCTTTGGAATGTAATCAGATTTTTGGGATTGAACATTAGGCATTTGGTAAGGAAACAAACCCTACTTTACCTGGGTCTTATATGAAGAAATTTTTAATCATGTTATCAAGTTTGGATATAGTCTGTCAAATGTTATCGAGTTTGTACATAGTCTGTCAAAGTTTATATAAGAGTCGGTCCCATCAAACAAATAGTACTAAATAGTACCATGTCAACATCAACAATACCCAACAATACCCCACTGACAAATAGTAACCAAATCAGTGACATTAGTCTTTATTCTAAAAAGATTCTTTACTATTTTTGCCACTTATCCCTTCTCGAGAAACTTCTGGATTTCAAAACAAATCAAATCCGAAGCATATCTAAAAGTTGGTAAAATAAAACACAGCCACCTGCCCTAGTTTGAGAGGTTTTCGTATTTTAAACCAATTCAATCCGTAAGATCCTTTTGCTTATATAAATGAAGTTTTTTTTTTTTAAATTAGAAGGAAAGGCAATTCACCCAAAACTCCCACTCACATCTCATCTCTGACTAATCTCTCTGACTACCGACCATATTCTTTAATCACCCTCTCTTTTGAATCAATTGACCGACAACAAATCCTACCTTCTTGGTGTTAGAGCCAATCACTGTTTGTGTTAGGTCTCAAGGTATCAAAAGTAATTTTTAAATTTATATTTTGAAAGTTTGTATGATTATTGAAGTCTTATCCATTCTATTTCAAAGACGTATTGTAATTTTAATTCATGTTATATGATCAAGTTTTCTTCTAGTTCTTCTATTGTTTTATTTTTAATTTTCTTAACAGCCCTGTTCCAGTTCGGTTGTAGCTTGCTATAGTGTCTCATCTTATGGAACTTCGTGGTCTATGTTAAGTAAATTTATGTTTTGATCGTTATTTTTCTGTTCATTTCTTGCATATTTTGTAAACTATTTGCATTTTGGTAATTGATAATCTACCAAAAACCAATTATCTAAGTTTGAGGTTTCCTAGTCGCATAGTAAGGCTTGCAGTTAAGATTGTAAGACGGACAGTAAATCGTTGACCAATCACTAGATCTAGATATATGATAAAAAACCAGAACCCAAAATGGAAAAAATTTACAAAAAATTCAAGAACAAACTAGAAAGGTCTCTCTCTCTCTCTCTCTCTCTCTTCTTCTTTTTCCTTACTCAGCAAGTAGAACCAATATAAATTGTCAATTAAATACTGTGAAGAATTGCAATTTGAAAAAATAAATCAATTTCTACAAAATTGGATAATACCAAAAGTACTCACAAAAGAAATTTATCAAATAGGAAACCCAAAATTAAAATTGGATTATTTGATGAAAATTGTAGAATAAACCATGCCTATATGTCAAAACGCAAATAATATCCAAATACTAACAAACAAAATGATTAATAGATTGAGGTTAAAATATAATTACATTCACTTTGGAGTAATACAAGTTGCAATCAAACAATTAACAAGATTAGGCTTGAATACTCACTCACTCACCTATATCACCGATGATAAACATACCATATTTAAAGATGCTTTAATAGGAATAATCGAAACTTGCCTACACGATGACCTTGCTTTCTTCAATTTTTTTCCCAAATTCACCGTATCCTTGTTTGACCCATCAATTAAACAATCTTTAAATTTAAGTATTCAAACCAAAGGATTTGACATGCCCAATTCAGAAAATATAGCCCTAGTTTATAGAATTTACTACAAAGTTATGAATTCCATCATTCCTAACATAGCCTACGCAAATCAAATAAAAGGAATAACAACTTTATTTGTAAAAAGTTTTTCAAACAAGGTCATTACACCTCAACCAATTACATGGGATAAAATTGACTTCGAACATACATGGAAGATACCTAGGACTCAGAGCAAAACCCAAAGAAAGTGATCAAGTCCAAAATATAATCGAACACTCTGGTGGAACTGTTATAATAAATTTTGCCCATTCAAAACCAAACATAGTAAAATCTAGGCCCTCTTTATCAAGACCATCTACCTAATCAAATTCAGGATCGAGACGATCTTTTCAATCTGTTCCAACACATATGTCAAATACTGTTCCAATAGCTTCAACTCATAGTTCATACCATGTTTACCCTAGCATTCCTAAATAATCTGAAGACAATGAAACTAATTTTAACCCCACAGAATTTGATTTTGGCAGTCCAACTCATTAAGTAAATATGATATCTCTTACTGAGTCATCTAACTTTGTAATAGACAAAGAGAAATTAAAAATTAATCTTAAACAAAATCCCAATACTAGAATATTTTTCTTGTCATTATCTCAAGAAGAATGACAACAACTAAAAGATCAATGGTTCTCAGATATGGAATGAAACAGAAAAGAAATTTTCTTCTTTGAATGGTTAAAATCAAAATTTCCCATTAATTCAGTTCAAATGATAAAATATACTTTGAAAGAATGACACACCTCTAAAGGACAAATAATTACCTCAAACCTTCCTCCCCTTAAATCAATAAAATATTCAGAAACAACTGCCATCCCCATAAAAAATGAGTCATTGTTTTCTAATGAAAATCCAACCTCACAAAAAGATCTTGCACATATCAACAACAACAACAACAAACAGCCTGATCCCAACTATTTGGGGTTGGCTACACGAATC
>JAOXJP010027463.1:0-16988 GCA_025762735.1 Platanus orientalis
ATATATCGTGTCGGTCTTGGTAGATATGGACATATATCGGAAGATATTTAAGATATTTTGAGATATTTGATACCATGTCTAGAGGTAGCTCAAGTGCCATTGCTTATGCCCTATGGCGCAGCTAACATTGAGGACTCTACCAGAGCAAGGACTCTGGTCTGGCATTCCTTCAGTCTAATACTAGCAGTCTCTTTGGGCTAGAATAGCCTGGTTGTTGAGAGTGACTTCGTTAGGGTTATTGGCTGGTTTCTTTCACTGAATAGGGACCTTGGAGATTCTTGCCCTCTATCAAAGGGATGTGGGCTTTAGCCTCCACGTTGGATATCTTGTTTTTTATGGATGCATAGGTTGCCAAATATCATTGGGGATGATATCGCTGAGAGTGGAGTGACCCGATCAGAATTATGCAGTGGGCTATCTTTACCAGTGTGTCTCATAGTTTTTAAGAACAGGATTGGACTTGGCTGATCTCAATCTGGATTGGCAGATCCAATGTGGACAAGTGGTGATAACAAAGGATTAAAGGGTCAGATTGAATGATCTGGATCAGGATCGTAGATTGGATCAGTCTCAGCTGATCCCAATCTGGATTGATCCTTGATTCCACTGTGACTATTCTGTATATCTTTTGTTTCTTTTGGTTCATTCCGCTTTAGACTCATTGATCTAAAGACACCTTTTGCAGTTGTTTATCGACCAACAAATCATCATTATTTTAAATAGAGAAAAAAATAGGCCTCCCAAGTCCCAACCTGCCCAAATTCTCCATCCTGTGCTTCCTACAAAAGATGGGACTCCATTTTATGCTATGACCCTCTGTAGCAAAACAACTAATTTCAACATTTTTCCAGGGACATATTTATACTGACCCAGAAAGGCACCTCAAGGGTTCCCACACCAAATTCTTTCAAAAACCTCTATCACTAGAGACAATCCTAAACTGAACATCTTGCAAGAGATGATTATTGATTTTGTACCTATGCCACTGGTGTTTCTTTTCTTGCTTTGTTCAGGCATGACCTGTGAACTGTTTCATCCTTTCTTTATAGCTAACATTTCATTTTCTGTTTATTTGTTTTTGGTATGCAGGATGAAGCCCAATCTTCTGAATTAAATTCCAGCAGAGATCCATACCGTCCTAGCTCCAGTGATCATGCTAGACAGTTTGCATCTGATTCTGTTTCAAAGAATTTCCCAGTTTTGGATGGCGAGAGCAGGTTTTTTTTTTTTGTGGAGTTCGAGATCTGATTTTTAGTTAGACTGGTTATAGTTAATATAGTTAATTATATGTTTTTTCCATTCTTTTACACTAAGGTCGGATGTGAATTGCTTATAGCAGAATGCTTTTGTTAAGGAAAACTAATAAATAATTTTCCCAAGAATACTTAATCTGGCATTTTGGAATTTTAGGGTGCATGAGAACCAGTTAAGAGGACAGCATGGAGGGAAGATTTTTGCAAAGGAGTTGACAGAGAGGAAAACTGTGAGTTAAACTTTAAGTATTATTGCAGAGTTGTTCTCCTTGAAAATCTATATGTTTTTCTTCGATTACTCTTGGTCTACATGCTTTTGTTTAATTGCTGACACCCACTTTATTTTTGTTTTTTCTCTCATATTGTGTTCCAGGTTGGTGAGGAAACTCAAATGTCAAAATCTGAGGGTGAGTAGGAGCTGCTTCTGTTTGTTCTTCATGTTGCCATATGTGTTTTGTATTTTATGGATGCTTTAAAGTGTGTATTTTCCCATTGTCTGATATTTGATTTTGGCTATCTGTGCTTGATTGTATGGAGAGAATTTAGAATGCCATGTTCTTTATCCCCTGCTTCTATCTTATTTGGGTTCCATTTGGTAGACTTTTTGTTGCATTCAAGCTGCCAAGTTATTGTCATTCCTCCAAAAAAAGAAAATCAGGAAAGTGTTCTTCATGGTGCTATTTAATCATGGATGAAATACATATGCCAAAAGAAGCATTTCAGTTCAGCCTTCTTACTGGTTTGTATGTCATAAACAGTTTATTCCAAGTTTGACTGTCTGTTTTTTCACTTCCCAAAAGTCAGGAGATTTTTGTTGGGGGTGTTAATGAAATACATATGCCAAAAGAAGTATCTCAGTTGAGCCTTCTTACTGGTTTGTGTGTCATAAACAATTTCTTCCCAAGTTTGACTGCCTGTTTTCTCTCTTCCCTTTTTGGCTTTCTTTTATTGTACTCCTGTTTCACAAGAAATGTTCAATACATGCATACTTTTGTTGTGAAATCGAGCATAATTGTATTTATGCAAATCAGGCCATGTTTGCTTGTTTTTACATTTTGTCTTCCCTTCTTTGAAACTATTTAGTTTTTCACAAGGATTATACTGGTATTCTTTTGTCTCTTATATGTCATCAATTCTCATCTTAGAAAGGTTACATCTAGGTAGTGAAATGCATAATACCAGAGTTGAGAATGCAATTCTGGCATTGTGATATTTAATTTCTTGGAAAGGTTATAAGTTAATAAATGTAGAGATTTGTGGAGTTTAGGGGAAGTTGAAAAAAACCATGTGAAAAATGACTTTCCTCAATTCTTTTAATACATGAGCATTAAAAAAAAAAACTCAAGTCTGGAGGGGTTTTTAAGCTCCTTTTTAATTTCTACCCTTACTGGTGGAAATAAATTGAATAATGACTTTGGTTGTGTAGCGTGGTAACATTCACAACTTAAGTCGATAGGTCTAGGTTTTGAGAACAGTGAAGACCATAATAATGGGTTGGTCTATCAAGTAATGGATTGGCTTGCTGCTAGTCCATCTTGTGACCCATTTTCATGCCTGTAGTTATGCTCAAAAGAGCTGTGAAGTTTTGGAGAGCAGCTTGAATTCTTACTTACTTGTCAGGCATCAGTTTGTCTTTCGTTGTCTTAATTGACAATCAAAGGCATTCATCTTAACACCTCAGCATTAGGCGCTAGGCCAAACATTTCTTTGTAACATTCTCCTCAAGAAAAACTTAGGGAACAAAGGTTTCCCTTGATTATGTGAGCGCCTAGGATGACATTTAAAACATATGATGCATTGTGCTAGGCTAGAATTGTTTGTGTACAAATGTTCGTCTTTTTTTTTTTTGTGGCCTTTTTATCAGTAATAGTCAGGTTCACCTTACATAAATGGTCCCAGGATTTCCCGATTTTTCAATATGGATGTTGGTTCATTGCACAATTAATGTTGCACATTAAGCTGATTTCTTTTGTTTTTCTGTGGAAACTGTTACCTTTCTGGTTTTCCATTCTTTGTACATGAATCCTTGATTCTCTAAAGCAAGCTTATATTTTTGGGTTCCTGAACTTTTGACACAGGACAAAGAGACTCTGATCTGATTTCTTAACAGATAATCTGTAGTAAAAGAAAATAATGAAAAAAGAAAGAAAGAGAGAGAGAAAGGAAATCACCTGGGTTCCAAGGCTTCTCTCTCTCTCTCTCTCTCTCTATATATATATATATATATATAGAGAGAGAGAGAGAGAGAGAGAGAGGGAGAGAGAGAGACTTTATATTCCAAGCCTTCCAAATCCCACTCTAACTAAACTTCTAATAAAATAAAACTTTTAAAAAAACTAAATCCCGTCACAAAGTGATACCCTGCTAGTATTTTGGCCGTAACTTTCCCAAATCACATCGGATTCTCAAGATCTTGGCCTTGTTGAAAAGGTGACTGAATAACCTTTCAAATGTTACCAAAATCAGCTCAAACGGGTAAGTTTTGACCTTCCAAAATTGGGCCTAAAGAAAAGTAATGGAAGTAGTTCTTCCACTTTCTTTAAAATTAAATAAAACCTAGTCTATTTGGAAATAAATAAAAACCATCAACTTGATTGACAAGAAGCTAACCTTGATTAACCTAAAATTGACGAAATAAAAAATCTCTTCCGTACAAAAATATTAAATTCAATATTTCCAAAATACCCCTGCACAAACCCATCAACTCTGAATATGGGTTCTTTCTTGTTCTGCATCAACTCTGTTTGACATTGATCAATTATGTCCCTATTCTATTTTGATTGGTGAGAGTGGTGTGTTGTGTTAGTGATTAAGTGGTAATTATTAAAAAAGAAAAGAAAAGCAAGAGCTAATCCCATGAATCCTTTAATTCTTTTTTTCCCCCTTTTGACATTTGAATCCTTGGCAAGCAAACATGGGAATTTGAACTACTACTGATTAATGGTCCAAGACGATTGGGTTGATGCTATCATTTGACATTCAACAGCCAAGAGACACTGGTCAATTGAGTGAAACATGGTTTCTCTTCCCTGAGGGAATTTTAACATAAGAATCTCTTCCTCCAAAGCTCAACCTGATCAGAATATTGTAAGGCATAACCATTAAACCTATCAAATTTGGATGTTAAAAAGGAAAGGCAACCTTCCAGGGAAAATATCTACAGAATGGTTGGCTCCAGTCATTATTGTATTTCAGTTTTTTTTTTCTTTCTCTGGGTGAACACATAGAACAGTTGGTTCCTCCCTACTGTGTGTGTGCCAATTGTGCTGATATGAAGTTTTATGTTGTTCTTACTCCATAATTTCTTTCTGATAGGGTCGCATTCATTCTCTTATACCAGATCAGTTTATTCCTGTCTCTAGGTGAACACATAGACTGTTGGTTCCTCCCTAATGTGTGTGTGCTACATGTGCTGATATGAAGCTTTGTACTGTTCTTACTCCATAATTTCCTCCAAACAGGACCACACTCATGCTCCATATACAGGAAGGAAATGTAAGGGAAATGATTAAAAAAAATGTAAGGGAAATGGATATATTGTCGGTTTGGAATGATTAACTTAGGGTCCTGTTTTGTTTTGACTGAAACTTCCTTGGGGTTCCTTTGTAAAGTTTGTCTACCAAGTTATCCTTTGCAGGAATTACTTTTTGCTTCAGATTGTGTTGGCATATATTGGGATCTCAAACTGAATGTCGTAAAATCAATAAAGAGATTCTCTGGAGCTCTAATTTTGGTTGTTTGTTCTGCTGGAAGGGTTCCAGTAGAATATTGATCGTCAAAATGCAATAACCTTGACTTCACTCATTCTAACTATTTGGGATTTTAAAGGTTTTCACTATTGGGCGAATTTGTTATAATCTACTAGTGTTCAAAAACTTGTGGCCCAATATATTTGGCTGGATCAAGCTTTGAGCTTTAACATTGAATCCTACTCCTATTTGTAAACATGACATGGTTTACATTTACTTGGCTAATTGGAACCCTTAAGTGAAGGATTGATTCCAAGTTTAGACTGTTGGTTTTCTTATATATATGTATGTGTGTGTGTGTGTGGAGTGTTGGTTTTCTTATATATCTTTGTGTGTGCATGTGCGCACGCGCCTGTGTGAATACCATCAATTCTGGTGTTCTTCTCCCGGATCATCAAAACTTACTGATACATTTCCATCTCTATGGGTTCTGATACGAAATTAATATGTATTTTTAAAACTACATGGTTTCAAAGATGCCATCAATACGTTTCATCAATATTATGTACTTTTTGTCAATAAAATATTAATTTTTGAAGGGTATTAATGAAAATTAACCTCTATAGAACCCATTGTCATCTTTTAAAAAAAAACTTGATTTATACTGATATATACAAATTCAAGGGCTTCATTTGAGTCCATTTGGCCAAAAACCACTATTTCATTTCAGATCGAACTCAAAATCGAGAACTTTGGTGAGTCCCAATTAATAACTCATTTAAGGCTAGATTTTTATATATTGCATGTTACAACCTGATTTCCACTTTCATGGAGATGGATTTTTTTAGAAATTAATATTTATTTTATTTTTAATAAAAAATGAGTAAACAATAAAAAATCGCAAATTGGATCAAATGCACTTGGTTTGGTTTGATTATTATATATGATATAAGCATGCAAGATCTACATAATTTTAAAATATGGTATGTTTATGAAAATAGTTATTTATTTATTTATAAATAAGAACAACACTTAAAATGTATATATATATATATATATATATATATATAGTAAATAAGAGAACACAAAAATACGTACAGTTTATGTTTTTCTATTTTCTCCCATGTTTTACTGTATTTTTTTTATATTTCATATGCTTATGTAATGAGGGTATCAATTCTCAACAACCATCATAGATGATTTTTTTGTTTGCATATGTAATGATATGTATTTGTGTTTATTATATCATTTCTTGAAGTTTCATCCAAAGTATGCAATGTTTTCATAAAGTTTCCATGATTCTTATATGGTTTCCGATATGTTTCCATGGTTTCTACAATACATTTCCGTTTCCATGGGGATTGAAACTTTAACCGAAACTGAAACTTCAAACCTTGTCCCAGGGTAATATGATTCTGACTTCTTTTCCATGTATTTTAAATTCCAATTAAGCTCATGTTGGGTTTGTCCTGTAATTTTGCTGGTGTGTTAATTGATTCAGTTAATATGTTTCCATGAGCAATACATAATCTTTTGATATTTACTTTTGCAATGATGAAGATGTTTGGTTAACTGTGGGACAATGCAATCAATGATGTAGATATACAATCATCAGCAATCATGAAGAAATCTATCTCTGATAAAGGGGGTTTATCTCCCAGTGCCACTGCATTTGCTCCTTCATCTTGCCTTTCCTCGAAAGGGCAAGAAAACACGAGTGCTTTGGGTGAATCATCAGATTCCACGGGACCTGGCAAAGCTTTTCCAACAACTCAAGCTATAAACTCTCGTGGACGACCGGGCAGTTCTACATCATCCACTTCAGAGTGTGTAGGTGCACCCTCAGCTTTGAATGGTCTTGGTTTGTCACCAAGCTCATCTATGGGATCATTATCTTCAGAAAAATCAACATTAAATCCTCGTGCTAAGGTGATTCTAGTGCCCATCCCCCTTTCTCCTTTTACAATGTTCTTTTGTAATTTCATTTTTCTTTTGATCAATGACCAATGAATTTTCTCTTACTCTGTGTTTTGTACCTTTGAAATTTTGTGATCCAGGAATTTAAGCTCAATCCCAATGCAAAGAGTTTCACCCCGTCTCAAACTTCTTTAAGACCTCCTTCCCCAGTGTCTGAAGGTTCCTTTTATTATCCAGCTAATGTGGCTGCTGTCCCACATATGCATGGTGTATCAATGGGCATTGGGGTGAGCTCTTAAATCCTACTTATATATTTCTGTTTCTATCCTTTCTGAATTATCTCATAACGTATCTTGGTATTATTATTCTTGTATATGTTCATTTTCAAGGATAAAAATGAATGGTAAGGCTTGGCCCAACGGTAAGGCTTACCGTTAGCACCCTGGTGGCGCGGGTTCGAGTCACGGAAACAGCCTCTCCAGAAATGGGGGTAAGGCTGCGTACATCTTGGCCTCCCTAGACCCTGCGTTAGTGGGAGCCTCGTGCACTGGGTTGCCCTTTTTTTTCAGTTTTAAGGATCTATTGTTGTTGTTGTTGTTCACATTGTAGAGTGGGAATGGATTGAAATAAAAGAGTGTTCAATTAAGAGAGGGCATTGTGAGTCTTAGAACTATCATGAAGTGGGATTTCCCATGAAGTGTTTACCTAAAATATATTTAAATTAGATGTGCAATTGTCGCAAAAAATTTGGTGTCACCTAATTAAGTTATCATACTTTGTGAAATTTACAATGTTCACAAATGATGAAAGGGAAATGGAGGTCAGCAAGTTTTTGGGAATTTCCTTCGAGGGCTTCAAGGATAAAGCACGGAAATTATTCAAAACCATTGAGTGCAGAAGAAAGTTGAAACCTTAGAGGCCTCCAATGCATTCATAGAAGAGATCAAGAAGTCTAGGGAAAAATGAGGAATTTGGCATGTTCTATAAATTATTATGGTCAGGGGAAATTAATGGAGAGGGAGAATGGGAGAAAGAAGAGGAAGGAATTATTATTGTTATTATGAAGATTTCTATTCTACCTTGGAATCTAAGGGAATGGGGGAGTGTGGAGTGATGGAAATGCATGAAGGATGTGTGCAAATGGTGAAAGGGGGATATTTTAACACTTACAGAAAAAAAAAATGGAAGCTTTGAGAGAGTCGATTAATTGGACTAATGTGTAGGAGGTCTTTTATTTTATCCACAGACTGGCAGTGGCAGTGGGAGGTTGGGTGGGATTTTGATGGCTTGGATAGTAGGGTGATTGAAGTGAAGGAAAACAATGTGGGTGAATCTCTTTCAACTGCAGAAACGAAGAATACTCATTTGAATGAGCTTTCACAAGGATCTACAGTCCGACTGATCGGCACTCTAAAGAGTATTTTTGGGAGGAAACTAGGGAAAGGGTGCGGAAGTGGTCACTGCCCTGGTGCATTGGCGGTGCCTTAAATGAAATCCGTTTCCCTTTATAAAAGAAAGGGGGATGCTGGATAACAAGGTAGGTGAGGAACTTTTCAAAATTTATCATTGGTTGCCAATTAATTGACCTACCGCTTCAAGGAGTGGATTATACTTGGGTGAACAATCAAGAGTTTCCAACCATGAGCAGGCTAGAGACCTACTCCTAATGTCGGGAGGTTTGGGTGACCATTTTTGGATTGCTACCCAAATGGTTCTTCCAAGACCAGCCTTAGATCACCTTCCCATTCTCTAAAGGAACGAAGATTTTACAAGAGGTCCCCATTCCTTTCAGGTTTGAGTTAATGTGGAATGAATCACATTACTTTGAGGAAGTAGTCTGGAGTTGGTGGAGCTCTTTCTAATTTGAGGGGACACCTAGTTATGTCTTCGTGAGGAAGATTAAAGCCTTGAAGGAAGCATGTATCAGATGTAATAAGGAAGAATTTGGGAGTGGAAGACGAAAAAAGAAGGCCTTTTCAGTTTTCACCATCTAGGTAACTCTTCTTTTACTCTTCTGAATAAAATTTTTGAGAGAGAGAGGGAGAAGAAGAAGATTGCTTTAAGTAATTGAGGGGATTGAATAAAATGAAGAGCAGAAAGGGTGGGGAGAATCGAAGCAAAGATAACTAGAGAGTAGGGAACATTTAAGTTTGATGAAATGAGCTAGAGGAAAAAAATTAGAATAGTGTGGCTCAAAGGAGGAGATCAAAACATAAAATTCTTTCATCAAATGGCCAATCTAGGAAGCATGGACACTCCAAAATCCTCAGTGTGTCAGTGTTTGACACGTATCAGACACAAACACACCAGGGATACCTCTGAATGTGTCCACGACGTGTCAGAGAAAAAAAATTCTTATTTTTTGGGCAAGGCCTGGATACGACATTCTAGGGAGTTTGTAAAATAGCAAAAGAATGGGAGTCAATTGAAGAAATACCCAAATAGGGTATTATAGTAAATACCAATAAGAAAAGAATGGAAAGGAGGGCGCCGGGTTGCAAAACCGATGTCCTCAACCTGCAGAAGGATCATAATTGGATGATATGGAGACTTGTCTTCTCTTGTCTCTTAGTTTTCTTTTTTGTTATAATTTATTTGAATTCTTAGTATTTGGTACTCTAAAGACTAAGCATCATTGTATGGGTATAAATGTGCTTCTTTGCTATGTATTATTGCTTTTAAAATGGTTTTAAATATGTTTTCAAACATTTTCATGTTGTTATTTATTTTTAAACATGATATTAACATAAAATATAGCTAAAATTATTAATTAATTGTCATTTCCCTGCTGTATCATATCCTAGTTTTTCAACAATTGTTGTGTTACTGTGTATGGTATCATACTCGTGTCCCGTGTCAGTGTTCATGATTGCTAACGGCTAATATAAGATTGCATCTTAATACAATTAGATGATTAAAGGTTGAAGGGGGTTTAATAATCCAAAACAAAACAAAAAAAAGTTGATGGGTTTCCTTCAAGAGAAAAAAGCCATAAGCTAGCACATAGTTGATTTCTACTCCTTGTACTCAGAGATTCCTTAGTTTCACTCCTTGATGGAAGGGATGGGATTCGGGTAGATCTCATAATTCAATCAAGATTGGCTGGAAAAACCCGTTGCAGAAGAAGAGGTGGTGGCAGGCTGGCAGCTCTTAAAGAGTTTGGATGGCCAGGTGCTAGGGCTTGATGATATTCTAATGTGCTTCTTTAAAAAATTATTCCAAAAAAAAATTGCTTCTATAATAGGTAGTGAATATTATCAGAGATTTGATGTGAATTTTGATAGATTTTAATTAGAGAGTAACTCTAAGAAGGAGTTTAAATGTGACTTTTATAACCCTCATCCCCAAAAAAACATGGTGCAAAGGAGCTGGAAGATTTTTTCCCTATTAGCTTGGTGCAAAACATGTATAAGCCTTTGTCCAAGATCTTGTCAAGATGTCTTGAGAAGATGTTTCTCTCAATTATTTCTCTCTTCGTGTGCTTTTGTTGATAGAAGGCAGATTTTGGATGGCGCTTTGATAGAAAATGAAATGCACAGATTCTAGAATTAGAAGTGGGTTAAGTTGCAAATTGGATATGGAGAAGGCCTATGACCTTGTTAATTGGAATTTCTTATATTATGGATTCTAGCCCTTTTGTGCAAAAGTGGAGGAGTTGAATGATACTTGAAAAGGTTTCTTCAGGAGTAGCAAATGCTAAGGCAAGGGGATCCCTTCTCTCCCTTTTTCTTCATCATTGTCATTGAATCCCTAAGTAAGATGACTGAGAAAGCAATAAGAGGTGGGAAGCCTAAAGGCTTTCAAGTGGGGAGGTGTGGCCCATCTATTTTATTGTTACAATTTGCCGATTATTCTCTCGTTTTCTGTAATACTGAGGAGAACAGCATTTCCTTTCTAAGATGCATTCTTCTAACTTTTGAAGCGGTATCGGAGCTAAGATCAATCCTTATATAAGCAAGATTTTCAAAGTTGGCAAAGTTCTCAATTTGGATAGGTCAGTTGGCTGAGCTTCTTGAATGTAAAGTAGGAAGCCTGTTGTCAACTAGCTTCCATTGGGCGCTAATTATAGATTGAAGGCTAGTTGGAATCCTGTGTTAGATAGGATGGAGCAACAATTGTCATCTTGGGAAGGTCTCTATCTAAGGGAGGAAAACTCATTATTGTCGAGAACATCTTTTCTAGTTTGCCAAGTTATTATCTTTCAATCTTGACTATTCCAAATTTAGTAGTAAACTGTCTTGAGAATATCTATTGTGATTTTTTTACGGAACAAGGCAGGGAAAAGAAATATCACTTGGTTAATTGGAAGCTAGTGCATTTTTAGAAATGCCAAGGTGGTTTAGGATTAGATCAAGGAAAATCAGCAAGGTCCTATTGGGAAAATGGTTGTGGCATTATATGGTCAATTTGGGAAGAGCGAAACCAAAGGATTTTTTAGAACAAAAAAATGACCACCCATCAATTGATTGAGACTATTTCCATTCGTTTAGCTCATTAGACTTCAGAAGAAGCCCTATTTCAGGGGTTCACAATTGACAACCTTATCAAGGATCTTCCAATCATCATCAATTCTGCACCTCATATTCTAGAAATATCTAATTTTGCTATGGTGACGGAAGGAAAAGCTATTTGTGATAGGTTTATGGCGGCTTTTGTTTTAGGCCTTAGAGCTATCGTTTTTGTTTTAGACTCTCTAGAGCTTTTTTTTTTTTTTTTGAAAAAGGTTATGTAATATAGAAGCCAAAAAGGCCAAGAAATACAACGCTAGCGTAAGGAATGCTAGCTACTAAGAATTAAAAAACAAGGCCTCAAAGCTACATGACATGGAAAATCAAACAATCCCAATCAAACATCCAAGACTCAAAAGAAGGACAAATCCTATTGAAAGAGTTGAAAAGCCAAGCATGGAGTCTTGATAAAGTATCATCCAAGACCTTTCGAGGCTGGCCCTATGATCCTTCAAAGAGTCTCTTGTTACATTCCTCCCAAACCGATCACCAGAGAGCCGCTAGAATTAAACACCATAACTGTTTACCAATCAAACTCCAGTCATTACACCTTTGAGAGGATCAACACAGAATCAAGGCATTAATGGACTCTGGGTGGGTCACATCACACCAAATGGGTAAGGAAATAATTCCGAAAAGGGCTCACCCAAGGACAATGAATAAAAAGGTGGTCCGCAGATTCCCCAACAGAAATGCATAAGAAACACCAATTTGTTATCACCATTCCTCGCCGATTAAGGTTGTCGATAGTTGGGGCCGGATTCCACCACAATCTCCACATAAAAAATGACACTTTTAATTGGATTTGAGGATTTCAACCACAAATCTCTGGATAACACTCTCGGATTTGAGGGCACAAAGCATCATGCATTGATGAAACTGAGAATCCTCTGTCCTCATCACCAACCCAAGTCATCTCGTCTTCCAACTCCTGGTCACCCACTGAATACTTTTCGAGAATATCCATCAAACGGCCTATTTCTTCAATCTCCCAGTCATTCAAATTCCTGCTAGGCTTGAGATCCCAAGAGCAAAAAACTCTAGAACGAATCATATGGTCCTGTACCAAACCATTCTTAGAAGAGGATGAGCTAAAGCAAGAGGGGAAAAGGGAATTGAAGGGCTCCCTAGTACACCAAGGGTCCAACCGAAAACAGACTCAGTTCCCCTTGTTAACTTTATACGCGATAAGCTTGAAGAAATCGTCTTATCTGTTGAGATGCCCTTGTAAACACCACAAACCGTCGTACAAGAAGTAGACCAGCCGAGCCTATCTTCCCCATATTTAGTCGAAATAAAGCGTCTCCACATCACAGTTCTTTCAGAACCGAACCTCCAAAGCCACTTGGAAATTAATGCTTTGTTCATCTCCCTCGAGACCGGATTCCCAAACCCCCTCGGCTTACTGGTTTATAAATTTTGCCCCAATCCACCCAATGTATCTTTCTCTTCCCATGACAAAAGCCCCACAAAAAGTTCCTCTGCACTTTTTCCATCTCCCGCACCACAGACATCGGAGCTTTGTAGAGGGAGAAGAAATAATTTGGCATACTAGCAATCACACTCTTTAGCAAGACTAGTTTCCTACCAAAAGAGAGATAATTTCCTTTCCCATGAGCCAGCTTGCTATTCAACTTTTCTAACACCGGATTCCAAATTGAGCGAGAAGAAGACTTCGCACCAAGAGGGAGTCCTAAATAAGTAGGCAAAAGAAGCACATCACACCCAAGGATATTGGCCATTTCATCAATCTCAGGCACTACCCCAACTGGGCTTAAGGTCAACTTACTCCAATTTACTTTCAACCCTGTAGCAGCTTTAACAATCAGGAGAATACATCTTAGATTTCTAACATTCTCCACATCTGCCTTCAACAAGAACAAAGAGTCATCCGTAGATTGAATAAAGGGTATAGAAGGGCTCCCTTCTCTAAACGTAAAACCTTCAAAGAGACCCTCAACTTTTGCTTTTGCAGATAATCTCCCCAACAAGTTAGCCACCAAAATGAGCAGGTACGGGGATAACGGGTCACCCTGTCTCAATCCTTTACTTCCTTTGAAGAAACCTTTGGGGTAACCGTTTACTAACACATAAAAAGTTGGAGATTATAGGCAAATCTTGATTCAATTTCTCCACTTGATGCCAAACCCCATGCGCTCCTGAACCCAGTCAAGATACCCCAAATTAACATGATTGGAAGCTTTCTCCATATCCACCTTGCAAACAATTCCAGGTCATCCCGCTTTAATCATAGCATTAATGGATTCATTTGCCAGTAGGGATCAATTCATGATCTCTACCTGGTAAGAAAGCATTTTGAGTCTCCAAAATAATAGAACCAAGTACCTGGTTGAACCTGATTGTAAGAGTCTTCACCAGAAGTTTATAGAGACACCCCACAAGGCTAATAGGTCAAAAATCCTTCACCTCAAAGGCATCTTTTTTCTTAGGAATAAGCATGATTAAAGTGGCACTCAAACTTTTTCACCATTGGTTTTGCTCGTAGAAAGCTTCAAAAATTTCCAAGACTTCCTTCCCCACCACATCCCAACAAGATTTGAGGAACTTGGAAGGAAAACCATCCGGGCCCGACACTTTTTCATCCTCCAAGCTGTTGAGAGCCGCTAAGATCTCCTCAATAGAAAAAGGCCTTTCAAGACCAAAGCTTTGATCTTCCTCTAGAGAGGCCCACTAAACCCCTTCTAAGGAAGGCCGGGAAGGCATCGGGTTCCAATATCAATCAAAAAAGTATTGCTCAATATGGTCCCGAATCGCTGACTGATCATAGACCCAATTTCCATGCACTTTGAGCCTACTAATCTGGTTTATCGATCTCCTCCAACTTACCATTTTGTGAAAAAAAATTGTATTCCGATCCCCCTCCTTAAGCCAAGTAGCTCTCGATCTTTGCCTCTATGTAATCTCTTATATTTTCAATAAAGAGTTAGTCACTTTCAATCCCCCTTTTCTCCCTCTTTTCCACCTCGGTTAACCCACTGTTCATCCCTTTCAGCTTCATATCCTCAAATTTGCATAGGCAATCTAGTTTTTTTTTCTCTAACCCTCCGAACTCCTCTTTTCTCCATTTCACGATGCAGACTTTAAGCATTTTCAGCTTTTGGCCAAACCGGAAACTAGGGGTTCCTTCTACCTTAAACCCCTCTCACTAATTCTAGATTTTCTCTTTGAAAACCAGAACTTTCAACCACATTACCTCAAATTTGAAAGGACGGGATCCCGAAGCAAATGCAATAGGATGAAGAAGGATTGGGGAATGGTTCGATCCTAAACCGGAAGTTACCTCTTGAGAAAAGGACATGTGCTTTAGCCAGTCCGCCGAAAAAAGAAAACGATCAAAACGACTACTTGCTCTATAATTAGACCAGGTATAAGGACCTCCCCACAAAGGTAAATCCACCAATCCCGTCTCCTTAATAAAATCATTAAAGTTCTGCATATGATGAGTAAAATTGAAAGCTCTCAACCTTTCACCTAGACACCTAATAGTATTAAAAGCACCTTCTATACAACACAACACATCCCACTCTGCATTGATTTGGCAAAGGTATTCCCTAACCACTTCAAAATCAAACTGGTCTGATGGACCATATATGCCCGAAAAAATCCACCTGTTTTCTTCCAACTTGTTCCTACACAAAATAGACATAGAGAATTCCCCAATCTTCTTATCCAACACCTCAACCACATTTTTTTCTTAGGCCACCAAAATACCACATGCAGATTCAACCGCCGGTTTATGGATAAAATCAAAAGGCTTCCTTCCCCACATATTAATAGTACAGCTCCTCCCCACACTAGCTTTAGTTTCTTGAATGGTAAAAATGTCCACCCTCCACCTTTGCTACACATCACGAATAGCCCACATTTTCTCCACCCTCCCAACCCCCTAATATTCTAGGTACAAATTATCGGTTGCATCATGATTCACAAACTTAGGTGAGTGTCTTTTTCCCCTCCTCTTGTTTCTTCCCCTGCCTTCTTTTTCATAATTAATATCCATCTGTAAATTCCGTAACTCCTTGTGCTTTTTGCCACCTTTATTCCTGTTAAATATGCTTTTTGATTTCTTGGGGCTCCAGCTTCTCCTCTTTTCAATCTCCCAAAAGAAATCTTCGACCCTTTTCTCAATGTTTGTGAACACACAACCCAATTTGTGTTTAACCTCAGCTACTTTATTAACAACCCATTTCGACCTCATTGAGGGCGGAGGAAGCATTAGTAGTGGTTCCACTTAAGTGATTCCATCCTCATCCACGTACACTGCCAATTGATTACCCCAGTTCTTGTCTTCATCAAGAGAGGCTTTAGAGGTATAGTCCCTCCATTTGCGGTGGGGGCAAAAATCCAGCCCCTGGATATGATCGTCCCTAAACTCAAGTTGGCTCATGTGCACCACCACCTAATTTGGATGCTCTTCATCCCACAACATTCGGCTACATCCTTCCCCAGAATTAGCTTCCTCTTGAAACAACCGGATTGAAGCTTTTGCTTGGAAATTGCACTAGAGCTCATCTTCCTCATCCTTGTCAGAAGGAAAATGAGGATCAATTTTATCTTTCCCTTTACCCTTCGAGACCTTCTCCTTGGATTGGACATACGAGGGGTCACGTTCTTTAATAACAACACTAGGGAGTATAGTCTTCTTGTTTGCAACTCCTTTCACCTACAATTTTGGGTCAAGATAGCCATTGTCATGAGGAGCCTTCACCCCCCACACCTTTCGAACCTAATGAGAGACATCCTGACAATTTGAAGAGGTCCTCACCTTTCCGGAGTTCCATCTGTTCCGCTGGATTTTATCTTCTTGACGACCCCCTAGTCCACCGTCACCGATCAATTTATATTGATGGGTGGGTTTAGCCCTTATACCAACAGGTGGGCCTAGCCATGAGGGATCGATCCCTTATAATAGGGCCTTCTCGTTTGCCCCTAACCCAAGGCCCACGAGACCCAGGTCTTTGAATGTGAGCTTCAGCATTATCAAAGGGCCCATCAATGTGAGTCCACCCACTAACCTCTGCTTTTGGTTTAGACTGATAACCTTGGTTCTGTCTGGAAATATCCTCCCTGGCTCGACCCTTCAGTTGTCTAAATTCTGAATCCCGCCTTCTTTCCGTCTTCCCTCCCCCACCAGAAACTTTATTTTTGATTCCTTTAGATTCAAAATTTGAATAGCCTGAAATCCCCCTACGGCCAAGCTCCGAGTAAGAATCTCCGGCATCATCAAAATCGACAGTTTCCTCACCTAAGGGAAATACCTTCGGTAGCTCTCACCTCCAAATGGCCACCCTATAGCTCAACACCCCATCGGCCAACCAAACTAATTATTTAAATTTTGTTACGGTTCCCTATCCATGGAGGATTAGAAACATTATTTGAGACTGCCATCTGTATGTAAACCAGATGGATCAGGTATCTTTTGTTCATGTTTATCATTCTGCGAATGGAGTTGCCCATGCTCTAGCTAAGCATGGCTTCCTTTTCAACAGATCTAACTGTTGGGTCGGTTCTCCTCCTCTTTGGTTGGAAAGGGTGATTATGTCTGATTCTCTTAACCTTTATATATTCTAGAAATATCTTACAATTGGTCACCGCTATAT
>JAOXJP010027474.1:0-31315 GCA_025762735.1 Platanus orientalis
ATGTCTCTGATAGATTATCGTCTTACATGTCTCTGATAGATTATCTTCTTAGATGAGTTAGAGAATGTAAACAAACTAGGACTACATGATACACGTGCGACTCATACATGTCATATTTGTTCCTTCTGTTAAAAGGAACGCATAAGTTACCGTTCAACTTATGCTATGAGGAGCTAGACCCCGGTGCCCACAGAAGCAGCTTATCAATCTCTCTAATAACTTATTTATAAATTACTAAGGGAGTGTTTGGATAAACTTATAACTGATTTTTGACTTAAGAAATAAGTTATTTATATTTATAGGGTCCAATTAGTCAAAATTTCTGCATAAGTCAATGACTTAACTTATCTGGTAAGTTGCTAGATCCCAACCAAAAAATAAGTTGATTTTCCAATCTCTCTCCTACTAATGACTTGTGCATAAGTAGCTTTTAAATTTGCAAACCAAATGCAAATACATAGAAACTTAATGATGGTGGATCTAGCCCGAGCCAACCGGTTGTGGTCCGGAATCAAATGCCAGATCACCAGTATAATCCCATAAGTGTCAAATCAACTACAATCTGTGTGAAGGCCAAGGGTGGAGTTCTACAAACAGACCGACCATTTGATGATCAAAGAGATACTAGGTGGTAGACCGAGAGTCCGATGATCGACTGAGCACTTTGAAGCTTTAAATGACCACCCGAAGGAAGATGACCATTGAATAGACTCGACGGAACCTGCCGTTATCGAAACCAAGGATGGTCCCAAATAAGAAGCGACACATGAATCCATCTAGTGCCGAGCCACCATGTGTATCCTACGCCAACTTCCTGACAAATTCTGAATATGCCTGACAGGTAAAAAACAACTTCCTAACCACTTAAAACTCAAGTATAAAGGGAAATTCTCAACTAAAAAAAGAACAACAATTTTTTTACCAGAAAACTAACTTAATCGTAGGAGGGGTGGAGGCCGATGCTACATCGACGCTCCTCATGTGTTAATTGTAGGTAATGAGTTTGTCAAGGAGCCCCCAGGAGGTTAAAGACCAGGCGACCATCTTGGTGAACGAAACTCAGGTATCATTAGTTGGTGCCGTCTATGGGAATCATCAAGCATTTTTCGGCAGGATAAAGGTCAAATGGTTGAAACACGATCTAGGGTGATGGAGGCTCACCGGAATGCTTCGTCGACAAACAACCAAGGCAACCAAGATAAAAGAGAGTCCGAGGCCATCAAGATCATTGCTCTAGAGTAGTAGATACAAAACCTCAAATAAAACATGAAACTAATTACACAACAAAACCAAGAGTTGAATCGAAGGCTCATGATATGAAAAGAACACTAAGATGGTCAATTTATGGCCCAATATTCATCTTAGATATGAGTCAAAGCGAACCAATTGATGTGTTGCAACCCTAACTCAAAGGAGCTAGAGTAGAACATAATGTTAATAGTTCTTAAAACTGCTAATATTATTCATTATATCAAAACGATATCCATTATGATATATGTAATGTAAATAACCACCTTTGGTTTGATTACAGGGAATGATACATGATCATTGACCACTAAAACCAGGTTATTGATCAATAAATAACACAGGTTTGGACTGGGCATTTGCTTAATCAATAATGATTAGGAATCCTAGCATCGTGTTCACATCTTTTTAACTTAACCACGATGATGTGACACGTGGGTATCCATGTATTCAAGATCAACCATTAGGAAGGCAACACGTGGGGGGTTATCAGTGGAAAACCAAAGGAAGAAGAGTTACGCTAATGATAAACACATGTCCAACTAAACTGAATGGAAAACATGTGTACAGTTCGTGGTTTCTCAATTATTCGGATGGACCACAATGAATCCACTACTATGCACAAAAATTGATCAAGAATGCTCGAAGACATTGAAATGTTATCAAATGGTTAATGGTTCAAGGTGCTCGAGATACAAGCCACAAACTTGATGACATTTTGATAATGGAGGTAGTTGCTTACAATAGCTCAACAAGAATAAATTGCTTTGATGAAGTTTGAAGAGTGTCATAGGAGACATTAAAAAAGACCCCAATCCAATCATCTATCAATTTACTTTATCTTAGGAGTAGGCGTAATTTACCGGTATGAATAGCTATACTGTAGTCTTGCTTCTTGTGCCCGCATTGTATTTCGATCAAGTGTTTCTTGTTTGTGATCTAGTATATCAGATTCTCAAATTAATGCAAGTGAGTTTTTTATCTTCAATTACTTGTTTGCATTCATTTTCTTCTTTGTTCTTGATTTATTATCTGTTTGTAATTGTTGAGTCTACCAAAGTTCTCTTGATTGAGATAGAACCGAACCCACTTCATTGTGATAATTTCTATTAGGATTTAAAAAATTCTTTAGTGAGAAACAAAGAGTGGTGACCATAGTGAGAGTATGACTCGTAGAATGAGAAGTGGAGATAACCCTAAAAGTAGTGAATCCCTTGTTAATAAAGAGATGCTCCATGATGTGTCTCAAGAAATTAATACCAGACTTGATGTCCTAACAGAGAAAATTGATAAAGGATTCCAAATCCTACCAGACTGACTAGCGCATGTTCTAATAAGGGCCCTCCAACTAATGGTGGAAGCCATAAGGTGAGAACAAGGCACCGAGTCTCGATCTCGAGGCATGATGGATGAGGCAGGTCCCTCTATCTTAATGCCTAATGCCTTAACAGGGCTAAGGGGCAAGAGAGACCATCACATATCTTGAAGGTTCAACAGTCAAGATCCCTCCACAACAACTGCATGTGGAAGTTCCTCTTGGCCGAACCAACCAAACTGGATCCCACACAGTCCTCGCAGCAAAAATCAGAGTGGCTGAATTGGGAATCAATAGATTCCAAGGAGGCTAGAAAGGCCACCCTTTGCAAGAGATCTTCTAGTGGGCCCTCAAGCAGGCAATAATGGTCCCTATGATTACACATACCTAAGACAGGGATATCAAATGCCTGAAAATCCAAATTATTAGTATGGTCAGTTCAAGACAAACAAGAATGCTAATGCCTATGGTCCTCCACCAAATCAGCAATACACATATATATATATATATATTAGTCATTTTATTATAATATAAAGTCAAAGGCCTCTTTGAGGGCTTGAAGTATTGGAGAGTCTTCCTACTCGTCTTCGTGAGACATGAATAAATATATATATTTACCAAAAATAAACCTAATCTAATCCAATCTCATACGTTGAACTCATTTTCAATCGAGGAAGGATTTTGCCTGCCTCCTTTAACAAACGCTTGGTCTGTTGGACGTTAGGGGGGGACACATTAGGGTCGAAAAGTGATTTACACTTTTTAGAGGGCACTTATCACTTTTCGTCGTTGATGTGTCTACCCCCTGACACCCAACGGACCAAGTGTTCGTTAAGGGAGACAAGCAAAATCCTTCTCGTTTTCAATCACAACTCTAAGATCTATTTAGAACACCAAAATTAAGGAGGCCAAAACTGGAAGATTGAGTTTTGTTGTGTGGCCCATAATTTTATAATGTGTGGATCCCACAATTAATTTTTATTTTTATTTTTATTTTTTTTTGATAAAAATGGATCCCACACCTTAGGCAGTATGATTTATTTATGTCATGAATTGGAAAAAAAAATTAAATTAAGGAAAAAGGTTGCATTTTAAAAAGGGAAAGGATCTTCTGTTGATGAATCAGTAGGAACTTCCTGCTGAGTTTAACCACACTGTGACACATATTTGGAAGGAAACAGACAAAACAATCAGGAGTGATTTACCAAAAATATTGGATAGGTGTCGTTGTGTGGTTAAATCTGCAGGAACTTCATACTAATTCACCAGCATACGATCTGCTGCCTTTTGAAATTTCGTCAATTTCCTTCGCTAAAGTAATTATGGATTCTTGCAGGCTGATTAAGGAATGCAATGGGAGCAAAGCCCCCTCTTAAAGAAGGTTGGAATCGATTGATACTCTATTTTTGGATTCCACCCAATTTGGTGGGGTGTTCTAGGGTTAATATTGATGGCTCTTTTCTTGCCAGTACTGCGAAAGCTGGTTTGGGTATCCAACTTTGTATATCTGTGCCCTTTTTGAGTTATTTATTTATTTATTTTATAACCCCCCAAAAAATGGATGATTATGAAAAATTGAGCTGGAGCAGTAGCATTGTAAAATACCCTAACCAGTTCCTTCATAATAGTTCAGATTGTTTGATTATTGGGGTTGGAAGAGATGAATAAAGATCATAAATTAATCTTATTATTGTAATTTCGTAGTGAGCTTCTGGGTATGTCTTTTGTGCATCTCAAGAGATAATTATATACTAAGATATGTTTAGCATGATGTCTTTACACTGTAACATACACCCTTCCCCACGTTTTTATGTGCGAAATATTTGCTTAGGTGAATGTTCTTTTGTTGAAGCTAAAGTGAATGTAAGGAAACATCCTTGCCATTTCATACGGGTGACATCAATCCCATCCTACTAACATTGGATGTGTGGTCGTGTGATTCCCAACCTCCATGATTCAGATTGAAGGCAACGGCCGTTGACCGTCATAGAGTTTCCACGCATTTTATATATGTCTAGACCTTTATCTGGAAGCTTTCTTGCTCCTAAAACCAGTGCCGTGGAATGATTGTAAGCAAGCTGAGGTGCAGAGATATACTGGAGCTTTATTAGAATATTTTGTAACGCTATATTAATCCTATTTTGGTCGTCATTTGAAATGAAACCATTTCATTTTGGTTTCCCTTGGTACCTGAGTGTGTATGGGCTCCAACGGGAATGTGCTCACATCCTCTGGGACAAGAAATTAGTGCACTGTCATGAGCTCAGACACAAAAGTGGGTGGGGCTTGCAAAGAGCATATGGGCCCCATTCCCTTTGTGTCTCAGTCCATGGCTATGCATTAATTTTTCGACGCAGAGGATGTGAGTCCGAATAGATTGATTTCCATTATCACCAAAATATGAATGATGACACAAATCATTTATAGCCTGTTTGGCAGCCACCACTAATGTAATCATTTCATTAGAGTTTTCCAGGCATTTGTAACCATGAGGTGATGGCTCATAATGAACTCATTCAAAATTATACTGATTTGTTAACCACAATTAGAAATGAAGTCATCTTAGGTTTTTCTATAAAATGAGCCGACTTATGTTTTATGTTATCAAGCACAAATCGCTGCAAATCTAAATGAATTTATTACAAACCATCCCGTTGTGACTACAAAAGCCTTTTGAGAAACTCAAATGAAATGATTTCATTACAGGTGGGTGCCAAACACAGCCGTAATTTTATAAAAAAACCGATGTTATACTTCATTTCTAATTTTAATTAAATAAAATCAATATGAATTTGATTGACTTCATTTTGAACCATCACGTTAAGACTTCAAATGCCTTGGAAATTTAAAATGGAATGACTCCATCAGGTGGCAACTAAACATGGCCTAAAATTACTGTTTTGGAAGGGGCAAATTTATCATTTTAAAACATATAATATAGTGCCTTGTCTTTGCTGGCGCCAGTATAGAGCTCAAAATAGGCTAGACTGGGTCAGCCAGCCAAATTGAATAGCCCTTCAGGCTAGACAGATTGGGCCAATGGAGGATTCAATATCCTATGCGGCAAGGAAACTGTGAGACGGGACGCAAAGGGGGGGTGGGGCCCATACACTCTTTGCAGGCCCCACCCACCCTTTGTGTCTTTGCTCACGGCGGCACAGAGGATATGAGTCCATCACTAACTACTATGTTTTCCACGTGGCAGGACATTATCCTTTTTGCATTCAAAGAGTGCCAGCTTTATGAAAAGGATTTGGTGAGATCACCTAAAGTGAACCTAAAAGTAAGAATGACATCAGAGGCTGACACATCAGCATCCACAAAGTGAAAAGCATTCCAAAAAGTGTAAATCACTTTTTCAGTACTGATGTGTCAGCCCTTATGTCATTCCTACTTTAGGTGGTCTCACCAAATCCAGCCTGAAATCGTCTACGCCACCCCCCAGTAGCCACTCAGAGGGGGATCAACTCACTTTTTGGGATGTCACATCACCTCCAAAAAGTGAATTGATCCCCCCCTCTAAGTGGCCACTCAGGGGGGGGTGGCATAGACCACTTTTATTAGTGACGGTCAGTTGTAATCAGCCTTGTGTCAGAATTGTTTTGTTTTTACGAGATTCTGGGGAACACTGTTACAGTCTGGATTATGTGATTTCCTTCATGGCCATGTGAAGATTCTTGCATGAAAAATAGTATTCCTTTAACCATGGCAGAGCTGCCTTGGATTTTATACGTCAACCCTATCCTCCTCTACTGAGGGTCAAACGGGCAGAAACATCAACTCAAAAGTGATTTACACTTTTTGGGGGCATGTGTAAGTCACTTCTAATGCTGATGTGATAGCCCCTTGACCTCGGTGGAGGTTAGCATCGGTCTAGAAAACCCTCGTTGTAATAAAACATGTTTCATTGGCGGATTTTTCGTCAATCATGATGGATAATTTTCTTTCGACCATAGTGGATATATGGTGGACATTGTTACTCCGGCGGAAATTTTACTTTCTGATGGATTTTTCTATTGCAATTTTTTTTCTTCAACCAATTTCAATAATGCAGTCAAAGGCTGGTCATCACGTGGTCATCTGTCGTGATGACCAATGCTCCTTGTTATGCATTCTAATAATTAGGATTTTGGCGTTAATAATACTTTTACTTGACCATAAAAGAGTATATAATTTTGTAGTTAGCATTACATTGATTCAAAGAAAATAGAATGGCTTTATAAAAAAAAGAAAACAAAAAACAAAAGGGTCTTTGGCCCTACCATGAAGTTTCAAAGATATTGAATTTATGTCGTGTTCGACACACGACTAGAGAAAGAACTTATAAAAAGGATCCAAAAAAGAGTCTTCAGTCCTTCCACAAAGCTTCCTATTAGATGGAATTTACGTTATAAAGAAATTGAAAAACAATAAGTGGCCTTGGGAACTGATGATGGAGTATTTGGACCCGAGACGGTTGAGCTGATTAATCGAGCGAACCCCAATGGTCCGACCACGATCTCATCTAGGTTGTTCAACAACCCACTATAGGTTAAAGTACCGGGTATAGATTGTTGACCGACCCTTCAAAGAGGTACATCACCGACCGACCGTTCAGAGAGGCAGATCGCCGACCGACCCTGACTGACCCTTTAGAAAGGTAGATTGTCAACTGACCCTTCAAAGAGGCAAATCGCCAACCAACCCTTCAAAGAGGTAGATCGCCGACCGACCCTTCAAAGAGGCAGATCGCCGACTGACCCTTCAGAGAGGTAGATCACCGACCAACCCTTCAGAGAGGCAGATTGCCGACCAACCCTTCAGAGAGGCAGATTGCCGACCGACCCTTCAAAGAGGTAGATTGCCGATCGACCCTTCAGAGAGGCAAATCACCGACCAACCCATCAGAGAGGTATATTTCCGATTGACCCATCATAGAGGAAGACTATCGACCTATCTAACGGAGGGGGAAATGGCCGACCGATGCATCAGACTGACCGACCCCCATTGTCTTTCAACGAACTCATCCATATAAACAACCGAGGGATGATTGCCTACTGCTTTCTAGACAAACGGATAAACGACGATGCCCGAGTGGACCGTGAGTAAGACAAAAGCAGTTATGGGACGCAAAATACTACAAAGCAATGACCAACCCAACACGGACACGTGTACCACTCCCCCCCACTTTCCTGTAACCAACTCAAAGAATATTCGGGAAAGAGGAAAAAAACGAGATAAAAGGGGGAAAACCCCTAAAGACGAGGTAAGTACAATCAATCACTTCTAAGAGTAAAAGAAGAAGATTATTATCTGAGTTTTCGAGTCCCTGACTTGGACATCAGAGAGGTGTAGGCCAACGCCACACCGACATCATCTTCTTGCTTGTGTGTAGGTCCCATCCAGATTCCAGATCAAGGGATATCGTAGGACCATCTGAGTGATCCATTTATGGGCATCATCGGTTGGTGCCGTCTGTGGGAACGAAGGGAGTTTACGGCAAGATAAAGGTTTTATGGTAGAAACCCGATTTAGAAGAATGGAAGCTCGTCGAAATGCATCATCCACGAACGATTCGAGGAAAGGTTGAGGTAACCCGAATTGCAAGCTTGGAGAAAAAGCTACAAGACCTCAACCGCAACATGGAAAAAATGATGCAGCAAAACCAGGATCTAAGTCGCAAATTGATGGAGCGAATGGAACATCTACGCTCCAGAGATGAGGAGACCTAGGGGGCATGCGTCTAAGACCTGAGATGGAAGAACTCAGAAGCGAGCGGGAAGACGATAGCCAAGGCCCAGGAGCTTTAGTGTCACAATATACCAACGACACAGGTGCAAGAACTACCGTCGAACAAGAGAATCGTATTCGGAGGATGCAGGATCAACTGAACATGGTAATGGAAGCTATCCGGGGCAAAGCTCCGTCTACGGTAGAAGCATTGGTGCAGAGGACAGATCACCCCTTCTCCATGACGATCATGTCGCATCCTCTCCCCAAGAAGTTCGGAATTCCCCCGATAGAACCGTTCGATGGAAGCAAGGATCCATTTGATCACCTCAAGACTTACAAAACTTTAATGTTCCTACACTACTCAAATAGGGTTATGTACAGGGCTTTCCCGGCAACCCTAGAAGGTTCGGCACGAAAATGGTTTAACAGCCTTCAACCCAACATCATCAATTCATTCTCTAAATTGAGCCAATCATTTACTGGTCATTTCATAGGAGAGAGGTGCTATCGTCAGCCGACCACCTATTTGCTTAATGTTAAACAGGTAAGGGGGAATCGCTAAGGGACTATGTCTCTCGTTTCAACCAGGAGGTAATGCAGGTAGATGATGCTGATGAGAAGATTGTGCTCACCACCTTCATGGGTGGGCTATTGCCCACTAAGTTCCTATTCTCTCTTTCGAAGTCCCCTCCGAGCAGTATGGCTGAGTTAATGCTGAGGGACCAAAAGCACATGAACGCCGAGGATGCAATGGCAACGTGATGGGATCAAGGGAACGAACTCCGTGAACTGTCCAAGAGAAAGAGGGATGAGCGACCAAAAGCACTCAAAGTTGAAGCAAGGACGAGAGACAATGCTGACCGGGTGAGTCAACCTAGGGAAGCAAGTGTGCTGGTTTGTAGAGCACATGCCTATACCCCACTCAATTCCTCACTAGAGCAGGTGTTCATGTATGTGCGGGATGATCCTTCCTTGAAGTGGCCTGAGAAGCTCAAGACCCCCTAGAGAAGAGATCCCAGAAGAAATATTGCAGATTCCACCCTGACCATGGCCACAATATTGTGGAATGCGTCGATCTAAGAGATCAAGTAGAAACACTCATCCGACAAGGAAGGTTGAGGCGCTTTGTAGCAGGTCACCCACAAACATCGCCAGAAAGAGTAGAGGAATCTCCTAGTCGAAGGAATACAGGCCTCGAGTTGCTGCAGGAGATAAAGGTCATCACTGGTGGCTCGACAGGAGGTGGTGAGTTGTCATCGGCTCGGAAGGCGCACGTTCATGCAGTAAAAGCTTCACAGGGGAAAGTTTATTCAACCGAGAGACCAAGAAAATGCCCCCGGACCTGGAAGGAAAATATCACGTTCACTGAAGAAGATTCTAGGGGGTGCAACACCCCATGATGATGCCTTGGTGGTCACTTTGATCATGGCCAATCACCGGACCCGGAAGATACTAATAGATAATGGCAGTTCAGTCGATATCCTATACTTGTCTGCTTTCGAACAAATGAGAATTGTAAAGGAGAAAATCCGACCAACTATAACACCATTGGTCGGCTTTACCGGAGACAAGTTGTATCTCGTGGGGACCATAACACTACCCATGATAGCCGGAGCCTGCCCCCATAGGTGACGAAGGCAGTCGACTTCTTGATTGTAGATTGTCCATTGGCTTATAACGCCATCATAGGAAGGCCAACACTTAATAAGATGAAGGCTATTACCTCAACTTATCACTTACTGATGCTCTTCCCGATCGAGGAAGGAGTCGAAGAAGTCAGAGGCAATTAGACGATGGCCCGAGAATGCTATGTGACGTCTCTAAAAGGGAAGGAGTCCAAGGAGGCCCTCATTATTGAAGACATGGAGGACAAGGACGATAGTCAATTAAAGCAGACCGGGCATGCTGAGGACTTAGAATAGCTCAGCGTCTACCCCAACCATCCTGAGCGGGTGGTGCATTTTAGGAGGATGCTTTCGGAAGAGTTTAAACGCCGTCTGTAAAAGCTCTTGACGACCTATAGGGATGTCTTCGCCTGAACACATGTTGACATGTCGGGGATCGACCCAAGAGTGATCACGCATAAACTGAGTGTTGACCCCTTGGTAAGACCAGTCAAACAAAAAAAGAGGACTTTTGCAACCGACTGAAATCAAGCTATAGCAGAAGAGGTGGAGAAGCTACTAAAAGAGGGGTTCATACGGGAGGTCGTCTATCCCAATTGGGTGGCTAACGTGGTATTGGTAAAGAAGAGCAACGAGAAATGGAGAATGTGTGTAGACTTCACTAACTTTAATAAAGTATGTCTTAAAGACAGTTTTCCCCTGCCGAGGATAGATGCACTGGTTGATTCTACCGCTGGCCATGCCCTACTTAGTTCATGGATGCGTTCTCAAGCTATAACCATATACGGATGGAGAAAGGAGATCGTGAGAAAACGTCCTTCATAACCAATCGAGGGACTTATTGTTATGAAGTCATGTCATTCGGGTTAAAGAACGCGGGAGCCACTTATCAAAGGTTGGTGAATAAAATGTTCAAGGCCCAGATCAGAAGGAATGTTGAAGTCTATATAAATGATATGCTTGTTAAAAACATGGAAGACGAGAGGCACGTGAATGACCTTGAAGAAACCCTCGAAACCCTAAGAAAATTTCACATGAAGCTCAACCTACCCAAGTGTGCCTTCGAGGTGTAGGCGGGCAAGTTCTTAGGATTCATGGTCTCCCACAGGGGGATAGAGGCCAACCCGGAGAAAGTTGACGTAATCCTGAACATGAAGTTGCCACAGATTGTTAAAGATGTCCAACTGTTGGCAGGAAGGGTGGCTGCCCTAAGCCAATTCATCTCGAAGTCAATGAATAGATGCTTTCCTTTCTTTTGTCTTTTAAAGAAAGGATTTGAGTGGACAGAGGAAGCAGAGTGTTCATTTCAAGATCTCAAAGAGCATTTGGCAAGCTTACCAACCCTTGGGCAAATAACCCTGGGAGAGGATTTATATTTATATCTGGCAGTGTCTGAGGTAACTGTGAGCTCATTTCTAGTAAGGGACGAACATAGTCAAGTCCCAGTCTACTATACCAGCAGAGCCCTCTATGGAGCAGAATTGAGATATCCACCTCTGAAAAAATTGGCCTTCGCGTTGATAACGACAACAAGAAAGCTCAGGCCCTATTTCCAAGCCCACTAGATCATGGTGCTAACAAACCAACCATTAAAAGCCGTGTTGCAGAGACCAGAAGTGTCGAGCAAGCTGGTGAAATGGGCGGTAGATTTAGGCGAGTTCAATGTCTGTTACCGATTGAGGACCGCTATAAAAGGGCAGGTCTTGGCAGACTTTCTGGTGGAATCAACTCCTAAGAGACGTGGAGAATTCCCACCCAAGTCGGAATGGACCCTCCACATGGATGGATCGTCCATTGCTTCATCTAGCAGTGCAGGTCTCCTACTAACCACGTCTGAGGGAATAGTGATCGAGTACGTAATCCGATTGGGGTTCAAAGCAACAAATAATGAAGCTGAGTATAAGACCCTGATAGCTGGATTGGGCTTAGCCATTGAGGCAAGAGCCACACGCTTGTCTGCTTACACTGATTCCAAGCTCGTTGAAGGGCAAGTAACTGGAGGGTATAAAGCCAAGGAGGAGCGAATGAAAAAATACCTGGCTAGAGTCAGGAAGCTTATGTCCCATTTCAAAACTGTCAAGATTCAACATATCCCGAGATGTCAAAATGAGCATGCCGACCGGTTGGCACGATTGGCCTCTGATGATAGATACGCTGTGGACAACCGATTGCCAGTAAGTAGACCCAATCGGCTTAGCATGGAAAGTGAACCGACCATTTGTATGTGTGCGAACGGGTTAGGAGATGACTGGAGGACGCCGATCATAGAGTTTTTAAAAATAGGAGCTATGCCACTGAACCGAGGAGAAGCCCAAAAATTGAAGCTGTGTGCCAGTTGCTACACCTTAATTTGCGAATTCCTTTACAAATAAAGCTTCACCCTACCTTACTTAAGATGTCTATCCCCAACCGAGGCCGATTTTGTCATAAGGGAGGTCCACGAAGGGATCTATGGAAACCATTTGGGTAGTCGGTCTCTTGTTCACAAGTTGAATAGAGCAGGATACTACTGGCCAACGATGCGGGCCGACTCTGTAAGTCATGTGCGGAAGTGCAACAACTGTCAAAGGTTCGCCAACATTCCCAGACCGCCGGCAGAGGAACTCTCACCTATCACAGGACCATGGTCCTTTACCCAGTGGAGAATCGACATCGTAGGACCACTTCCCCTGGCGATGAGGCAACAGAAGTTCCTCGTAGTAGCGGTTGATTATTTTACGAAATGGGTTGAGGCCGAGACACTAGCAAAAATAATAGAGCACAACATATGTGGCTTCGTTTGGAAGTCTATAATATGTCAATTCAGAATACTGTAAGTCATCATTACTGATAACGGGAAGTAGTTTGACAACCGACATTTTTGAGAATTCTGTTCCCAGTTAGGGATCAAGAACCACTTCTCCTCCCCAGCACATCCTCAGGCTAACGGACAGGTGGAGGTCACCAACAGAACCATATTGAAGATCATCAAGACCAAGTTGGAGGCATCCAAGGGATAGTGGGCTGATGAGTTACCAGGTGTCCTCTGGGCGTATAGAATCACTCCGAGAAATCTAATGGGGGAAACCCCTATACCATGGCTTTTGGTTACGAGGCAGTAATACTAGTGGAAGTTGGGATGACAAGTCTAAGGATTCAGGAATCCCATGTCGAGAGGTCAGAAAAAGAGCTACGTCTGAACTAGGACTTGTTAGAGGAAAGGAGGGATGAAGGCACCGGTCGCATGACAACTTATCAACAGAGGATGATGAAGTATCATAAGGCCCGAGTACAACCACGATGCTTCTAGAATGGGGACCTCATCCTTCGAAAAGTGAGTATAGCAACGCATGTTCCAAGAGATGGAAAACTAGGACCTAATTGGGAAGGTCCCTATTGAGTCACCTGGATAGCACGAAAAGGAACCTACTATCTGGAATCCATGGACGGAAAGGCCCTACCCCGACCATGGAACATCGAACACTTAAAAATATATTACCAATAGTCATGTAATCTTTTAATTCATAGTAATGAAATTGTTCTACTGTTGTGCGTGGCATGGTGTCCTACTACAACGATCTACAAACGTCCTTAGTGGAGTCGTAAACCGTCCCCTCGGTCTACTACGACAATCTACAAGCGTCCAGAGTGGAGTCATAAATCAACCCCTCGGTCTACTACAACGATCTACAAATGTCCTGAGTGGAGTCGTAAACTGACCCCTCGGTCTACAACGACAATCTACAAGCGTCCCGAGTGGAGTCATAAACCGACCCCTCAGTCTACTACAACGATCTACAAACATCTCGAGTAAATTCATAAACCGACCCCTCGGTCTACTACGACGATCAACAAGCGTCTCGAGTGGACTCGTAAATCGACCCCTCGGTCTACTACAACGATCTACAAACATCCCGAGTGGAGTCGTAAAACCTTGGTCTACTACAATGATCTACAAACGTTCTGAGTAGAGCCGTAAACCAACCCCTCGGACTACTACGATGATCAACAAGCGTCCAGAGTTGAGTTGTAAACCGACCCCTTAGTCTACTACAACGATCTACAAATGTCCTAAGTGGAGTGGTAAATTGACTCATCAGTCTACAACCAACGTACTGAGTGCAATCCGAAAAATGGACTAAGTCTAGAAGAATGCCCTCAGTCTAATAACTATCTACAACGAACCTCGACGGTCGCATGGATGGACTGACCATAAAAAAGGCTAAGTCCAGAAGAATGTCCTCGGTCTAATAACTATCTACAACGAACCCCGAGGGTCGCATGGATGGACTGACCATGAAAATGGCTAAGTTCGGAAGAATGCCCTCGATCTAATAACTATCTACAACAAACCTCGAGGGTCACATGGATGGACTGACTAAGAAAACGGCTAAGTCCAGAAGAATGCCCTTGGTCTAATAACTATCTACAGCAAACCCTGAGGGTCGCATGGATGGACTGACCATGAAAATGGCTAAGTCTAGCAGAATGCCCTTGGTCTAATAACTATCTACAACGAACCCCAAGGGTCGCATGGATGGACTGACCATGAAAATGGCTAAGTCCAAAAGATGCCCTCGGTCTAATAACTATCTACAATGAACCCCGAGGGTCACATGGATGGACTGACCATGAAAATGGCTAAGTCTAGAAGATGCCCTCGGTCTAATAACTATCTACAACGAACCCCGAGGGTTGCATGGATGGACTGACCATGAAAATGGCTAAGTCCAGAAGAATGACTTCTTGGTCTACTACGACGGTTTACAACTAACGTTCTGAGTGGAGTCGTAAGAATAGAATACAGTTATCGACTCAAGAGGAACCCTGAAAATGGACCATGCTTGGTCAAACTACCACGTAGCCTGCTATAACAATCAACGACTAAGGCACCGAACAGAGGTGATAAACTAATTACTTAGCGAAACAAGCAGATTACTAAACAATAGTGTACCAAGAAAAGGAAACAAACTGGAAGTTCAGATAAAGGACACTCGGTCCTTGCAAAAACAAATAAACAAAAATAACACAAAGAAACAAAATAGTCAAAGAGTAGGTCTCAGGAGGCCGCATCATCCTTCTCTTGTTCAGCAACAACCACCTCACTCGACTCCTGCACGTCAGATGTCGACTCAGTGTCAGCTCTTAGCATGGAAAGGTCGAGGTCAGGGTAAATCCTTAGAGCCCGACGGTGGAGAGTCGCGAAACCATTGATAAAATACTCTGTCGCCTCATCATTAAAGGCCTCTGACCTTACGTAAGCCGCAATCACCTCGTTAGTAACCTTTTCCTTCTCAACCTCTCATGGAGACTTCATCTCATCCAAAGACGCCCGTATCACGGCAGCACTAGCTCTCTCTCCCTCAACCTTGTCTCGAGCCTCCTCCATAGAAGCCTCGCAAGCTTTACACCTCTGCTCGGACTTGGTTCGCTTGTCCCTCAGGGTCATCAGCTCAGACTCCGCCTCGGTCAAATTCTTCTTCACGCCCCTGACGTAACTGTTGGTGGCGAGCTGACAATTGGTGAGAGCCACCACTTTCATTAACACCTACAATAAGGACATTCACTAAGGCAAGACAAAGTAACTAGGTTTATAAAAGAGAAAAAGAAAGAAACTCTACCCTCCCAATATCAAAGAGAGTGCTTCTAGCCAGGACATCTGTGCTGTTAGGCCAGAGGCTCTTTAGGTCCTGCACGGAGACCATCCACCGCAGATAACCAACAGCCTCAATCTCCTCAACCAGCAAAGAGGGGGGTAGCTTTCTCCTTCCCTTTGGACAAGCCCTCTGCGGTGGACAGAGGAAGATATACGATACATTCCTCAAAGGGAAGAGAATCCAAAGCCGCCTTCAAGTCAACAATGGAAACGGAAGGCGACTCGACCGAGGGGAGCAGAGAAGGAGTCAGCCCAGAGCACTCTCTCTCAACCGAGCAGTGCTGGGAAAACCTCAGCTTTTTCTGAGAGCTGTCGGGGGTGGATTTGGCTACAACCCTCTTTAAGGAGGACTTCGAGGGTATGGTAGACATATCTGCAAATGCAAGCAAGTTATTAAAAAAAGAAGGTAAAAGGGGAGAGAAAAGAAAAGAAAAGGGTTGGCCTAGATGCTTGATCTGGTGAAAGAGGAGTCAAGCTAGATGCCTCACCAACCGGAACAAAAGTAGAGCCTGACGTCTGACCCATTGGAAGACGAGGTGGGCCAGACGACTGACTGACTGGAGCAGGAGAAGACCCAGGTGTTCAGCCCATGGCGGGCCTGAATGACGGAACCTCTGGGCTGAGCAAATACGTGGAAAGGGACTCAGAATTCACAACAGAAAATAATCCCGGACCAAGTGCGCGAAAGCGCGTTCCAACCTTGTAAGCTGGAGATCGGACAGGGGACGCTGGGCTAATGCTATAAAAACCAAGAAGATCAGACCGACCGAGTGGAAAAACAGTAAGGAAGGCTAACACAACTAAGAATTACTTGTTGTACTCGGCTCACCCCATATCTTGGGAACTGTTTGGATCCGATCGAGAGGCAACTCCCACGGGAAGGACTCCAAGCCATCCCCCGACACAAAAAGGAATTTGCTCTTTCAACCCATATTAGGCGTTAGAAGACCCGTAATCAAGGCTCACTCAGCCACTCTAACAGTGAAGTACCACCACCCCGAGTGCATCTTCACTGTCATGTAGCAATAGAGGAACTCGGGTATAGTAACATGATCCTGACCGCCACTGCACGTAGGCCACAGTACCATGCATGCGATCAAGATCCTTCACGAGTTGGGCATGACCTGGCCTGGAGCTTGGAGCTAAACGAAGGTGGGTAAGGAGCTGACAGACGAATAAAGGAATTAGAAACCGTAAACCGGCCTCCAGAGCCTGTTTAAAGATAGCAACCTCCCCCAGGAGACAAGAATAAACCCACTCATCGAAGGCCGAGACCCTCAAGCTAACTAACTCGAGTATTTGATAAACCTAGTAAAAACCATCTAGCCGAGACCTCAACAAGGTATGGAGGATGCCCTTAGCGATATATGGCATGCTGGCAAACCGACCTGACCTAGCCGGTGATGAAGGATGAGCCGAGTCAAGGGAGTTAGCACGGACAAGGTTCTCATTAAGGGCTGTGACGGACTCAGTTGACTCGACAGAATAATCCATTTGATTGAGGGTGTATATAACGCCCACTGAAGGGCCTATCGCTTCTAAGAAACGACAAAAAATACTACCCAAAGGAGATGAGTCGAACCCTGAGGCACTCAGGTATGGTGAATGTCAGTGGGTACGGAGGTAATAGCAAAAGCAAACGACGTAAAACCTGAAGGGCGTTTCGGCAGGGTCCAGGGTGAAGTTCTAAGAGCGAAGACAAGGGATCAAGAATCCCATTAACAGAAAGAAGAATGTAAGGCAGAGGCTATAACTGAAAAACACCACCGGGAACCAAACCCAAAAAGGAGGTGGGAGAGAAGAAGAACAAATAGAAAAATCGGTAGAAAGGGCGGAACAGAGAATACTTGAGCTCCCTTCTGACAGACGATCTCCTCAGCGCAACGCAGACATGAGCAAGGATGATCTACCTAAGAGGACCGAACATAATTCAAAATGAAGCAGAAAACTAAAAATGAAAGAGAACCAGCCCTTATATATATACCATTCGAGTTATCTCGGGCTGTTAGATCATCTTAATGGACCCTAGCCATCAAATTAAAGCGTGGTTCGAGGAAAAATGGCTACCAACCCCCATGTCTTGTCCTCATTAATGGCGCAGAGCTCAAGAAGGCGAAGGCGAAGCGCCAGCGCCCCAATTGACTCAACTTCTTATATTCCCCATGTCCGCTCGAACTAACGGACAGGGGGAATTGGAGGGCATATGATGATGGAGTATTTGGACCCGAGACGACTGAGCCGATTAACCGTGCAAACCCCACCGGTCCGACTACGATCCCATCCAGGTCATTCAACAACCCAATATAGGTTAAAGTACTGGATATAGATTGCCGACCGACCCTTCAGAGAGGTAGACTGCTGATTGACCCAACAGAGGGGGAGATTGCCGACCGATGCATCAAAATGACCAACCCTTTAGAGAGGTAGATCACCAACCGACCCTTCAAAGAGGTAGATCGTCGACCGACCCTTCAAAGAGGTAAATCACCAATCAATCCTTCAAAGCGGTAGATCGCCGACCAACCCTTCATTGAGGTAGATCACCGACCGACCCTTTAGAGAGGCAGATCGTCGACTAACCCTTCAAAGAGGCAGATTGCCGATTGACCCATTGGAGAGGTATATTTCTGATTAACCCATCATAAAGGAAGACTGCCAACCGATCCAACGGAGGGGAAGATGGTCGATCAATGCATCAGACCGACCGAACCCCATTGCCTTTTAGCGAACTCATCCATATAAATGACTGAGGGATGATTGCCTACTGCTTTCTAGACAAACGGATAAACGATGATGCTCAAGCGGACCGCGAGTAAGACAAAAGCGGTTACAGGACATTGAACACTACAGAGCAATGACCAACCCAACACGGACATGTGTACCACTCCCCCCATTTTCTTGTAACCAACTCAAAAAATATTCGGGTAAAGAGGAAAAAAATGAGATAAAATGGAGAAAAAAAAAAACCCTAAAAACAAGGTAAGTACAATCAATCACTTCTAAGAGTAAAAGAAAAAAGATTATTCTCTGAGTTTTTGATTCCCTAACTTGGACGTTGGAGAGGTGTAGGCTGGCACCACACTGACATCATCTTCTTGCTTGTGTGCAGGCACCATCCAGATTCCAGATCAAGGGATATCATAGGACCATCTGAGTGATCTGCTTCTGAACATAATCAAGAACCATGTAAAGTCTCACAAGGGAATCTTCAAAATGTGAAACACGTTATCTTTGTAACAAAAGGTCTTTTTAATTAAGTTCTTGGTGATCCTCTATTATTTGAATGGCCACATGTTAGACTCTGTGCACCATAATCCCTGGATTAGATTTCTTTCGAGTCAGTCAATTCGCACAAAATAGACCAATTGCGTGGAATTACCTTCGTCCATGAAAAAATGTTCCAGGTGATCCCACTCTAGTCAGGTTGGAAGTTGGAAATTATTCAAAGTCGGGGCCACAAAATTAGTGTATGGAATAGGGATACATGATTTATTTATTCTTTTGGGAACTTCAAGAAAGTTTTTTATGAATGTAAAAGCCATCATCGCGTGAGCTTGAACCCCTAAATTTCCTCTCTGATGAAATTTATGTCATATTCGACACGGCAAAGGAAAAGAAGTTGGAAAACAAAAAAAGTCCTTGGGGACTATGTAAAGTCTATCACCCGGGAATCTTCAAAATGTGAAATACGTTTGGTTTTCTCGTAAATATTTTCTTTTGTAGCGGAAGGTTTTTTTTAATTAAATTCACAACTTTTGTTGTGAAGTCTTCTTGGTTGTGTGAATCCTCAAAAAGGTAAACATGTTTCCTGAGGTATTATGAGACAGCATCTCTTTCTCTATAGAATGGTCACACACAATCTAAGCATGTATGGAGTTCTTGGAGATCCTCTATTATTTGAATTTGAATGGCCACATATTAGACTCTGTGCACCATAATCCTTAGTTTAGATATCTTTTGAGTCTGTCAAATCGCAAAAAAAAAAAAAAAGATCAATTGCATGGAATCTACTGTCCCGTATGATTGGAAATTATTCACTCCTTGTGGCCACAAAATTAAGTGTATTAGTTTATGTAGTAGGGATACCTGATCTATTTGATTTTTTGGGAACTTTCAGGAAGTTTCTTATGATTTGGAATCTAGTTCGTATTCTACAGGTTGTAGGAAAAGAGCTTAAAAAAATAAAAAAAATTCAATTCCATGGATTGTAAAAGCGATCACCGTGTGAACCTGAACCCCTAAAAACCGAACGCATTTTCTTCTGAAAAGGGGTGTGTACAAAGCTCACCACGCCAATAGCCAGAACCGAAAGGATGTTCTGTCCAGGATGTACCGCTTGCCCCCTCATAGGGGGTGAGGAAGTGCTTGGGGCTGACACTCTGTGAGGGGGTGAAGGTACATCATAGACAGGACATCCAGGCTGGGGGTGGCAATTTGCGGTTGGTGGGTCAGGTTGGGGTCGTGTTAAGGTAAGGGCATAAGACTATTTGGTTCAACCCTAACCCAACCCATTTATAAATCATGTCAAAGTGGGTTAACATGTTTTGACCCGAAACATGTTTAGGGTCAACCCTAACTTGCTTACTTTTGCGTTGGGTTTGCGGGTTATGTGGTAATTCGTCTTGGTAAGTTGGATTCCTGTTGTGTCAAAATAAGGGTATAAGACAATTTGGCTCAACCCTAACCTGACCCATTTATTAATCATGTCAAAATAGGTTGACCTGTTTTGACCCAAAACATGTTTAGGGTTAACCCTAACCCGCTTATTTTCGTGTTGGGTTCACAGCCGTGTTAAACATTACCACGCCTAATCCAGGCCCTAACCTAAAAACTAATTTTCTCCTTTAAAGGCAGTCAAAATCAATAGTTGCCATTTCATAAGAAGAAAGGTGAAAATACACTCGACATTGGTCCCAAGTTACTAAGCACACTCAAGCTCAACATGAGCCCTTAATTGAGCTAACTTAGCTAAGTGAGTGTGAATCGACTGCATTAAACCTAACTCATTAATAGCTTGACTCGTCAATGGTGTTATATATGTATATAATATGTATGTGTAAAGATAAAACTTAGTATATTATTTTTTAAACATTAAATATGCTAAGATAATATTATTTAAATAGTACTTACACACTTATTCGAGTTGCCATCTAATTCAATAATGTTTTATAAAAAATAAAATGATTTGATATTACTAAAATTAATAAAAAATAAATTATATTTATAAAATTACTATTACCATGTACATAAAAATCATGTCAATGCATTTGATGTATTTAAAATTGAATGCCAAAATGAGTGACGTTTAACCAAAGGAAAATAATGTGCCAGATGCACCACAAGCGAACACTTTTTTTTGTTTTTGCATTTAATGCTTCTTTTTGTATACCTATTTTTGAAATGAACTTTTTTTTTTTTTTAATTTTTTTGTTCTTTTAAGCCAATACGCAATACATGTCAGCATGTAGTGTTCACACCAATTCGGGTGAGTCAAGCCGAGCATCAGCTGATCAACTGGCTCAGCTCCATGACACCCCTTGCGTCTTTATGGTTCTTCAGGGCAAAGAAATCCATTATAATCTTCTTAAGCCATCCAAATTTCCTTTTTATATCAGAAAATTAAATGAATTTAAAGCCCTTCAAAGAAAATAGGTAAATTGTATAAAGACAAAAATGGACACAAGTAGAGTCCTAAATGCTAAATCTACAAGTTTTTTTTTTCTTTCAAAAAGAGCTTTGGGAAGTTTTTTGAGTTAAACGATACGGTAGGGTGAGACGTGTTAAACGATTCTCTAATAGTATCGTGTATTGAGCCCTGTTTCAAGGGTTTTCCCAAGAAAAATTGACCCGAATTGGAAGACACGCTTGATATTTGTGGCATGTGCCAGGATACAACCAAGTTTTAAAACTGGGGTAGGGTATATCTGATGCAGCACGCATGTGAAATAAAGTGCACTAGAGATCCAAGTCAACTAATTGAAGCAATAATCACCTATGAACAGGATTCCTACTCCCTAATCAAGTGCAAGTCAAATTCAAAATGGAAACAAGATAATAGAACAACTCCAACCAATAGAATAGAACCAAATAAAGTATTTAAATCAAATCGTATTTTAATGCAACAATGTAATCACCTGTAGACTTAGGAACAAGCAGAAACAGTCAATGTATGTTAGATCTATCAGTTACAAGGATTAGGAGCTGGGCTGATGAATTAACAAGGCCTTGGGTAGAGGGGGTTATGTTCCAAAATCTGGTCAGACAGCAATGCTAGTAAAGGAAATAAGATTCAATACGGTATTTAATTTAAAGGGTGTGATATCTGGTGGTTAAAAGGGGTAAACAGGGACTGATAAGAAGTCTGTTTGGGGTAACAGCCAGGGTGGTAATGGACTGATAGCTATTTAGGGGATGTGTGGGTTTTCAAGGCAGGTCAATAGAGTGGTCAGATGATCAGAAACATAACCCACGAAGACTGGTTGCAGGTTCAGTCCCTCAGATCAGCATCTGCCACAAGAAGAAATGATGATAGATGATGAATCTTCTGGTGAACAATAGAATAGAAGATATACCTGCTGCAGACTCCAAGAGAAATTCTTCAACAGATTTCTCTCCACACAGCTTTAAGAGTCAGAATATCAGCTGCCGGTAATATCAAACATATATATATCACCAGTTATCTGCTACCAGTAATCAGAAAAGTCCCTATTTTTGCTGCCGCAAGGGTACTAGAATCCTGAGATCTCCAGTTCAAAATCAGGGAACTTGGTTTCTCTGTAGCTGAGTGGATTAATCAAGTAGGGCTTTGGAACTTCGATACTGCAATTTGCAGGGTAAGGAAGATTTAAGAAGGCGGTATCAATCTGAGCAGAACACGACCTGACCTTTTGCCACTCCTAAGTCAATTGCAGTCACACTTGGTCAAACAGTCTTAGAGTGCCTGAAGAAAGATTTTGAAGTAGAAAGTAGGGTGCCGGCTTGGTTTTCTTTAAAACATTCATCCAACACATTGACATTGATATTTGCCTTTTCTACTTGAGAGTAATCTCTTTTTCTGAAGAAAACATGAATTTGATAAAAGTTGTATTTGGGTTATAGTTAGTATATGCTGTTCTAAAACATTCTTTTAAGGGGCCCTGGGTTGTTATTGCTTAAAGATTATAGTCTTAGTATCTAAACAGGGCATAAAAAATTAAATGTATTATTGAAATTCTATAAGACAGCTATAAGACCAGACATGCTTTATGGAGCAGAATATTGGGCAGCCAACAAACAACATGTACATAAAATGAGTGTAGCTGAAATGACGATGTTGAGATGGATGAGTGGCAAGACTAGAGAGGATAGAATTAGGAATGAATCCATTTGTGGGAGCTTAGGTGTAGCACCAACAGGCGATAAAATGAGAGAAAGTCGATTGAGATGGTTTGGGCATGTGCAACAAAGACCAATGACTGCACCAGTGAGGAGGAGCGAGACAATACAAGTTGAAGGTGATAGGAGGACTAGAGGAAGGTCAAAATTGACCTGGGTTGAAGTAGTAAGGAGGGATATGACAGCTTGTAATTTAATGGCATATATGGTCCAAAACAGAGCGGAATGGCAGAACAGGATTCTTGTAGCCGACCCCAAATAGTTGGGATAAGGCTGTTTGTTGTTGTTGTTAAAATTATTTATTTATTTATTTTACGTATTAGGGTTGGAAGTGATTATTGAGTTCCTTCTAGACTTGTTCCTTTAAACCATGGGCATTGGAGTTTATATTCTTTCTACATATGTATTATTTGCCAAAGATTTGTGGCTTCCACTTTATTTATGTTCATTTTTATAAGTACATATTATTGCATCAGTGGACCTTCTAAGCCCTATATGCATGCCAGATAGCTGAGGCCCTTCAAAATATCTATGGTAGATTGATTTTAGAATGTCAACTATGTTTTTGGAGAATGGAGATGGTTGGACTTTAGTTTCTGTAGTACTTGAAGCAGATTTCCTGTAGCCCTTTTACTGTAGTGAGACTGTAGCACCAGGGATGTCAGGTGACACATCAGCATAAAAAGTGAAAAACACTCAAGCAGTGATTCATTTTTTTGTGATGATTCACTTTTTTTGCTGACATGTCACCTGACATCCCTGGTGCTACAGTCTGACTACAGTAAAAGGGCTACAGGAAATCTGCTTTATTCTGTACTAGGTTGTCTGCAAAATATAATTGCCAGAGTTGACAAGGATATCTTGTAGAGTTAGGGGGTGTCTAGTTGAAGAACTCTCATATCAGGTAAAGTTTCAATTATCATCTGGTATTTTTATTTTTGATAAATAGTGTAAGGTGTCAACTATCTCTATTTTGCAGAATATGCATGCTAATTCATTAATCTGCAGATTGTATTCATCAAAAAAATAAAAATAAAAATCTGCAGATATTTGAATTTAAGGTTACATGGTCCAAATTCTCATAATTTAACTGATACCAATCAAAGAAATAGCTTTTGAGCTGTACAATTATATATAGGGTGATCTCTGAAATTGAAAATCCTGAATGTCAGTCTCAATAATAACATTTTCTCATCGTTACTTTGATTTGTAAGATCAATTGAAGTAAGATATTGCTTCTAAATGCAGGCATCTATAATGTCCAAACATCTTGCAAAGTCAGAGAGGCCAAGGTACTCCTACAAATTTGTTGTTATTATTATTTCTTTTTGGTTTTTTCAGTTCCATATTATCTATTTATGCAGGAGAGTGAATGGCCACTTAGATTCTGACAGGGAATCAATTCTTTCATCGCCAACCGAGGTATACTTGAAATTTGCTTCTTATCCTTTTCCCCATTTCTACCTACCATTTTTTCTACACAAGCATGGGTACTGTAAATTGAGCATTAAATGTCTGGTTGGAACCTGACTAAGGATCTGACCTGTAATAACGGATAGCCTTAAGTCCACATAACAAAGTTCTTGACTAACCCCTTAGTATTGAATACAACAAAGAACTCTATTCTGGGAATGTCTAAACCCGGATCACAGGTTGACCTGGTCAGTGAGCCAAGTTGGACCCTTTTGTACCGGGGGACTGATAGAGTGATGTGAACCGACTAAAAAATCTAAAGGTTGGACTTTTGAGTTTGAATTTGGTGGGTTAATCAGCCTAGTTGACTGGAGATTTTAATGGTTAATCTGGTTTTAGTGTAATGTCCAGCCTGGCAGTCTGAGTTTGTGGGTAGGTTACTGATTCAACCATTTTCACTTGGAATGCCCAATGAAACTCCATGGTTGAAGAGTATGCTCCAAGAAATAGGTGGGTTCAAAACATACATTGGTTCATGGTCCTGGAAGAAGTCTAGTAGGGTACTTGGAAGTTTAAATGGGCCCAATTTGAGTGCTGATTGCTCATTTGGATCCAGTTTTAATTGATTCCTGTGTTTGAGATTCCCAGAAAAAAAGCATGGGATAGCCTTCCTTATGCTTCTACCATTACAAAGAGAAAACCAAACCTCCAGCTGAGATGGTTGTGGTATGGTCTCTCCAAGGGAGGGGTCGCAGTTTCAACTTCCCTGGGTGGCATTCCCCAATGGCTTGGGTTGATGCTTATCCACCCCAATCCCTTCCTGCCTGTGGTAGTGCAGATTTTCTGTTGTGGCAACGACAGGCCCAAGTGCCTTATAACTTTTTTTTTTGGATGACAGGTACCTTACCTATATATATATATATATATAATCTAATACTTGTAAACTGTTCTATACTAATTCTGTTTCATACTATGGTGGCCAGGGGTAGAAACATCAGAACAATTTATTCCAAGCTCAACCAGAGTAGAAAGTCATGTAAAACCTACTATGATCGCTGAGTATCAATGATGAGAATCAGTTTGGATGGTTTTTTAGACGCTGTAGAACCTGTATTTTTAGCCTCTATGTCAATCTCAGACTGCTTTTTGTATAGATTGTTGTTTATATCAATGCGTTTCTACTAAACGGACTTCTGTCTCCACAATGTTCTCACAATCGCATTACAATAGAGGGAATTTGATTCGACTGTTATTACCGATTAGGCGATTCTCTTAGACGTATCGTTAGTTTTTAAAAGTTGAAACCATGGAGTTATTAATCGTTTTCTTTCAGGTAATTATCTAAAGGGCTCCCATACGAAAAAGACTCTTATCAGAACCCATTATTTATTTATTTATTTTTGGGTAAGTCATTATTTAATTTGTATACCTGTCAAGCATATAGAAGATGAAAATCTCTCTTATCCTCATCTTCCAGCATGTTGGATTTTGGTTGGCGGAGCATGAATGATGACAAAAGTACCCCTTTTTAAATATTGAACTTGAATCCATTTAACACTTACAGTCAACCTCTATAACATGAATCCAACACATAATTCTGACGGTTTCAAAGGAACTGCACACGGACTATCATGGGCGGCCCAGTGCACGAGGCTCCCGCTAATGCGGGGTCTGGGGAGGGCAAGATGTACGCAGTCTTACCCTCATTTTTGGAAAGGCTGTTGCCATGACTTGAACCCGTGCCACCAGGGACGTTAATGGTAAGCCTTACCGTTGGGCCAAGCTGTCCTTTCGCGCACACGGACTATCATATTGATTTTTTTTGGTAAATAACTATCATATTGAATTTGATATATTAGAGAGATAGTTCAGGTGCGTTTCCCATGATTCTCGACTTTAGATAATTACAGAGGTCAAGGTATAGTATCAACCCAAATTGTTTAACGGCACAAATAATACAATCCTGTTCACTTTTAAGTGACACAACATTGCCACCTAAAAACCAAAATGGTGATAGTCGAAAAATAAATTTATGGGAAGGTCTTGTGAGCACGTCTGTGCGGTGTTCCCTCCTTGGCTTCGGATATACTGAAAGATGGAGTCCGTCAGCCTAGGAAGATTGCTTACATATGTTGATGGAGTTGCCGCCATCCAATTTAGATGTCGTTGGACATTGCTAGACTAGATGGATTTTCGGATTTGGGTATTCCATGATTATTCAAATGGCGTGGTCTAAACCAAAGTTGGTCAGGTCTGAAGGGTTGATTATGGTTGGGAAAAGTGTCGGGAACTCCAATCCATCCACTCCTTGGCCATTACTTATCTTTGGTCCTTAGAAAATGAAATTGAATGGCTAAATTACAGCTATACCATCATTGACCGGGAATACGTAAGCAATCCATGATCTAACTTGTTCTTAAGTTTTAACGATCAAGTTTCAAGGAAGATAAATTCCCTACACTATGAAGAAAGTTGAAAAAAATATTCATATGGGCTAAATTCATTGTAGGCGCGGCCCCAGCACTGCTGAACCTCTTAATACTCCATATTGACATTTAACACATCCATGTTCAGAGACATAAGTTGAATCCCACGACACCCTAATGTTTTTATATCCTTCAAAAACCTTTATCCATGCTTTGAGTCACCCAATACCAGATAATAAGATGAGTAGGTATTTTATTTCATTGCAAAAAAAAAAAAAAAAGAATGAATTCTTTTACTTATTTCCTTCCATTTTTCAACTGGATAATGTTGGAGTTTGAGTTTATCTTGGACGTCCATGTGGGCATCCTATTTCACTTAGAACTCCTCCAGACTTATCCAATGAGTTGTAAATAAGTCCTAGTGGGGGTTAGAGATCTAAGCGTATTAAAATTCCTCCCACAAGGCTTCTGTAAGTATGTGGCTTTGCCAAAAACAAGATTACACTTTTGGTAATTTTGTAGGGACTTCTCTCTCTTTCTGTAAGGGTTTACGGTGTGGAAATCTTTCATCACTTTTGTAGTGTTGTTGCGATGGGCATTGGTGTTCCACTCCAATGAAGCAATCTTGCAATGTGGTTACAAGCGTGGTTCAATTTCTTTTGCTGCGGGATTGCTTCCGGGGTGTGTACAACCCCTCACCTTCATTATACTACATATATGACAAATTAGTTATAACAACAATAAAAATACACTATTCAAGCATGAAATGTTATTCTATATTCTATATATAAAGACTGATATGCATGATTTTGTAAACAACAAGCATTTATTTCATGTAAATAAAAGACTTGAAATAAAATGAATATAATGACTTACTTGACTGGACGAAGTTAGAAATATCAGAACCAGATAACCAGATAACCAGATAATCAGATTGATCAAGGCTAGTATTTGACACTATGTCCTTAAGACAAATTTCGCCCCTTGCACTTGTGCTTATGAGCTTTTCGGATGTCTGCCTCTCAGGATACAATGATCTACTATACACAGAAGAAGCACTATAATCTGTGTGCCTGACGAACCAAACTGTGTTTATATCTCTCTTACACTAATGCCATGACACTGATGCACTATGATACTTATACCTTATTTGAATTTTGGATCCATGAAATGAAAGAGGGATGGTTTATTTATAGACTATTCATGTTTGTTCAGAAAAGGCATAGAGTCACACCTTATGGTGTTCTAACAGACACAAAAGCAGAAAGGTCCTCATGTCTGTATAGAATAGACATGAGTTAAAAGAGGTGATTTAATAGCCACATATGTGACTGTTCGGTTGGGAACAATCACGAAAGTAAATTTGTAAAATGCACAGTGAATAAACATGCCCCCACAAAGTTTAACCATTTATGTGAGAAAGAAAAAAAAAGAAAATAATAATAATAATTATTTTTTTCTTATTGACGCAACCTAACCCAGCTCGGTGTGCGTGTGTTGGTTTGGGCATGGCTCATGTTGGCTAGGTCCTCCCCCTTCCACAAAACTGTGGTGTCCCTTGGGGCCCAAGTTTGTGTCTAATGCTATTGTATACAAACCTCCAAACTTTTTTGGGCTAATCAATGTGAGATTATTCAAGTTTTACATCCTTTTACCAGTATTCAATTGGGCACTTTTAAGACAATTTCTCATTCACCCATTAATAGCTTTGAGCATTCATCCATACAGCGTTATTCTCCTCATTGAGGTGAACATGAATCCATGTGGACCCATCTCAAATGACTTGTGAGTCCCACTTTTATTTTGACTCAAAGATGCGAAACAATTAGATTTGAAAATTTAGGCACAATCACAAACCAAAACCATTTATGACATGAAAAACTTAAGAAAGGGGGGTGATCCTTATATCAAAACCATACTGTTGTCTTTCCTTAATCAAATCATGTTTCATGTTCTCACCTAACACAATTTTTGAAATTAACATTATTTAATAATCAGAGCTAGATGATTCTTCTTCTGAATCATTAGAGTTGTCGTCCCATGTGGCAGTCATTGCCTTCTTGTGTTTACCCATAGATTTTGATTTATTGTTTGCACATTCAGAAGCAAAGTGACCACGTCTTTTGCATTTATAGAAAACGACTTCATCCTTGGAGATTTCTTTTCTCTTGGATGAATCATTGGGAGTTTTGGAGGATAATTTTCTTCTAAGATTTTTTGCCTTCTTCTTATAAAATTTTCTAAATCCTCTTGTGATTAATGCCATCTCGTCATCGGAATTCTCTTCCGAACATGACAGCTCTTCAGCTTTGAGTGCCACTCCCTTCTTTTTGACATTTGGTTTGAAGGTCATTTCAAATGTTTGAAGTGACCCAACAAGTTCTTCTACTAATATAGTATTAATATCTTTGCTTTCTTTTATAGCAGTCACTTTGGGTCTAAATCTTTTTGGGAGTGATTAATGATTTTTCTCACTATCACATCAGATTTTAGTGGGTCTCTAAGTCCTGTTCAGGAGTTCACTAAGTCTTGAAGCTTAGTGTAGAAGTCGATGAACTGTTCATCTTCTTCCATTATAAGTTCATTGAATTTTGTGGTGAACATTTGAAGTTTAGACTTTTTTACTACACTTGTACCTTCATGGGTTACTTCTAGGAAGTCATGCTTCCTTAACTGAACTAAGTGAGCATATGCACCTGAACTCATTCTGATTAACCGCACAAAAGATAACATTCAATGCCTTATAGTTTACAATGTGGGATTTCTTAATAGTTTCATCCCACTATGCTTCCGGTATTGTTGGTCTGCTCCAACTAGTCATCCATAAAGATAATTCCATGGCTTGGAGTATGTACTCATCCTTATTTTCCAATAGGGATAGTTACTACCATTGAAGAATGGAGATTTTATGGTTGAGTAAGTTTCTTCTAAGTTGGCCATCTAGTGTTTTCTACTCTAGTAATTTTTTGATCTTTCCACTCCAGTGGTTAAACCGTTCGTGAGAAGTCTAGCTCTGATACCAATTGAAAGTCCAATAATATTCTTAGAGGTGGGAGGTGAATAAGATAATTCAAATTTCAATCTCCCTTTTTGTAATTTACTTAATCTTGACTAATTGCAATGTAAGGCTTTCGATAAATAAATTACTTCTTTATGAACCAATCATAGACCATGAGATTCTGTCATACACTATAGTGTTACCTATAGCAAAAAGGGAACAGGGCTGATAGGTTCCCTATACTTATTTGATTTATTTCTTATTGTTTTAACTGTGGCGTGCACAATTTCAATGAATATGCAAATGCGGAATTTAATAAGATGAATGCAACTGTTAAAGACAATCACCAAGTACACACAACACAATAAGTTTATAGTGGTTTGGCACAAGGCCTACACCCACTTTTAAAAGCTCACAACAGAGCTATATAATTTTATTAAGATTGACAAATTACAATCAAGGCAAAAATTAAATAAGGCCTGTCTACTACACTTAGTGTCTCTGGCGGAATTGTCAAGTCTAGACTTCCGGTGTCTTCAGCGATAATATTGGGTCTATTCCCAGTGTCTCTGACGGGAAAGGTTTACACCTTCGATGAGGTGTCTAGGTCTACACTACCGGTGTCTCTGGCGGTAGTGCCAAACTCTCGGTGTCTCTGGCGAGAGTTATCACAATTTCATATAAATATAAATATCTTTGCTTACCTCTTTGAAGGTTGATGTAGCTATTAACACAGTGTGTGATCGCTCATTTTTTAGCAAGTTATGACTTTTTGAATCCCGGTTGAGTTTCTGAACAAAATAACTCTTGAGGTAGCCTCTTAATGATATGATTTAGCATGAACAAGGAGGCTTCCTTGAGTCGGTCTCTCTACTTAATCTAGAGAGTTATGCGCACTTAATGAAGACTTGAATCCCTTTTAGAGCTTAGAGACAATTTAAGCAATGTATATTTTCAAAAATATTTGGAAGTGTTTTTTTCACTTTCCGACGCTCACCTTAATTTATAAAGGGCTTGTGGCTTGTTATCCGTTAGATGGGAATCTTCTATAATGTTTATTTTTTATCCCCATTTAATTTTTTCGTTTATAAAAGATTTACTAGCCTTTACACTCGTTTCTGGTGAGTTTTGTCACTTTGGATCGATCCAAAGTATTGATTTATCAAAACAGTGCACCCGAGAGTCTTTGGTTTGATCTTGGATGGATCCAAATTATTTGGATTAAACCAAAAGGTTTGGATTGATCATACTGTACTGTAAAGCCCCAAATTGGTTCTTGGAGGGCTCTAATGACTTCGGGATCATTCATTCTTGGTTCAGGAAGGTTCTTAGGTCCTTGAAACCTTCTTTAGACCTCCGATTCACATACAATACTTATTTTACCTTTTTGATCTCAGAATTATCTGGTGAATGCTTTGAAATATCTTGTATACTTCCGACTAGCTTTCCATAAGGTCTTTTTGAGATCTTGGACTTGTTCTTCATGTAGCTTCAGACCTCGAACTTCGTAGACTCTAACATGACTTCTCTCATGCCCTAGTCTATATACCTTTGTATTTTACAGTTCATGGA
>JAOXJP010027475.1:0-16987 GCA_025762735.1 Platanus orientalis
CCCTAGATCGGCACAGCCCTTCCCTTTTTTTTTTTTTTTTTTTTTTTTCACAGAAGAGCATGCCAAACCCACTATTTATTTCCTGGGTGAAGAAAATCCTAAACTTGTTTAAATTCAGATTGTTATAATTATTTTTGGGATGAAGGGGGGTAAAGAAAATTAAGGTTAGATTAGGATTTAGTATTTTCAATCTTGGCCTAGATTTGATCCTGAGAAGTTGTGATCAGATGTGACAAAAGCCCAGACTGAATCTGATTGGTGGACAACATTTTTGGTGTTTCGACGCCACAGTGAGCCATATAGAAAGTAGAAAATAGGTCCTCAGGATCCTCTCCTGTTCCCAAATTTTTTTTCTTCTAAATATCGTGAGATGGTTATTCTTGACCCGACCCACCAACCCATTAGTCTTTTTTGACTCATCTTTTCCCCTTGTTTTCCCCTCACTTTTGAGGTTGGATAATCCGAACCTGGTTCAATTCCGGATGAAGTCCAGGTTTAAAACTTCTCAACCCAACCCAAACTTGAGGAACTAGGCCTATCCGCTTGGCTTTTTTCCTGGTCTAGTTAGAATACAATCATCCCAGTTCTAATCTGTATAGGGCTAGCGTCAGGCATTACCCAGGCCTTTAGAAACATGAAATCCGCTTTGGTAAATGAACTTTGCCAGGAACCCTGGGGAAAGGTGGAGACTTGAGCTACATATGGACCTCTTACTTAATCCAATAAAGAATAGAAAATGATGAATTATTGAACCATGCATAGGAGGAAATGCAAGGGTAGGGTTCATGGAGAAAGATGAACCCCTATATATCACAGATTTATTCATCAAGTTGGTAAGAACGGAAGGAACAACTTGATGTTATTTTTATAATTTCCAGTACCCAATTTCTCATTATGAAGAAATTGTGAAACTTTCGCTGTTGCGTTCTAAATGACCCAAAGATGTCTAAAGAATGTTTTTATTCGTTGGCGCTGATGGTTGGTTGCCTACATAGCCTTCTTTCTTAAGCAGGTGAGATTTAAATTTATTTATAGAGAAATGCTTAGTTAAATGCAAGGGAACATTTCATGTGTTGCGGCTGTGTTATTTCTAATTAAATATGTGAAAATAAATTAAGAATAAATAAAAAGAAAAATAGTGGTTAACAAGACTCTTAACAACCGATCAACAGATTTCTTGGATTAATCGTCCTTGTTTTTTTTTATTTATTATTATTATTAGGAGATGGAATTTGCTAAAATACCGAAAATGCAATTTTCAGTATAATCCTCCATTGTTCTAGGTTGCACAAAATGTAACTTAGAGCTAAATAAGGTGTGTTTATTCAAAAAGTACATTTTTGGTATTATAACATTTTCCTTTTATTTATTTATTTTAGGGGAGGGTGGGTGCTGGGGAGGTTGTTCTTAACCACCGATAGGAATGTGATGGTTCACAAGGTTTGATGAATCTGATTAATAAACACAGTTTATCCGGATAAATCAATTTCTTTTGGATCACTAACCAAACAAAAACATATAAGAAAATTGTATAGCCAATACGATGAATGAACAAAGAAAAAGTTTGAAAATTTATGCTGAAGTATTTTGTGTTTCGAAAAAGAACAACAACCCAATCAAGAAATTTAGCCTGATTTCATCCCTATGACACCAACGAATCGTAATACATAATGTACACTGGATAACCGTCCCTCTCTTGAAATGGTAGGATGTCAAATGGCAAGCAAAATTGTCTATAGTTCATAGTTTGAATGGTCCCATCACAGCTACAAATGTGGGTGTGATTTGATTGAAGCTTGGAATTCAAATCACTAATGGTAGAAAATAGCTGTGATAGTGATAGGATCGTTAAGTCTGTAGAGGGAATTCAAACCATGGCCGATTTCCTCTTTTGAAATGAGAGAAGATTTAACTTTGTACGGACCTAATTTGACCGTTCCACTATGATGGTCCTCTCATACATGATCACATAGAGAGAGAGAGAGAGAGAGAGAGAGAGAGAGAGAGAGAGACCCAAAACACACCAACCCCCTCCCCCAATTATTTACATGTTTGACTTGTATAACATCCAGTGCTGATTTCCAGTTCTTAAGTTTCGAAAATAAAGCAATTGCTTACTGAAGAGTTAGGTTTTATTTGTGAGGGTATAGACAGTACCCCTCATTATCAGTTTAGTGTATCAAGATCAACTGCTCCCTTACCTTTTAGATTAATAGCAATCTTATGATCCAAGGTCAAAACAATCAAAGGTATAATTTAATGAAAAATGAGTTGATAGCCCTATATGGATCAATTTTCGTATGTCTTGGGTCATCAGATCAGAATGACTCAGCCCAAGTAATCCAAAAGTGGGTACCCATTTCGTAGATTTTTCAGCAAGCATGTATACGTGTGTGTGTGTGTGTGAGAGAGAGAGAGAGAGAGAGAGAGAGAGAGAGAGAGAGAGAGATTTTAGGGTACAATTTAATTAAAATTTTTTTTATAAATAAAGTAGTTTCACTTGAAAACAAGAGAGGCTTGTTTGCATACCAGCAACAAACTGAAACTGCAAGGAATTACATTTCACATAATCATCCAAGAAGAAGGGTACAAAGGTGACATATTTGATATCACAAACCAAGTCCGTGGAGCAGGAGATACCTAAACGTTCATGTCCCCAAATTCCAATTGATAATTAGGGTCATAGACCCCATACATGGGTGGACTTTGTTACTTTTGTTCTCAAAAAACCAATTGATAAAATGGTCAGACACCCCATTAGTGGAGTTATCTTATCGAGAGGGGAGTGATGAGGACACTTAAGGTTTCCTAGGCACCATGGAAATTCAGGATAAGCTAAGTTGACTTATGTTAATATAAAAATAGCGTTTCAAGAAATTTTGAATGGTCTAGTTGGGTTGGGGAGGCTGATAGCTAGGTTTGGACTTCGTAGCTTTACCATGTGACTTGGAAACTACTCTTAAACTTGAAAGTGTTGTGGTACGTCATCACTCATGACGAATTTTCTAAACGAGTGGTGACACTTGGACTTCGTAGATTTTAGGATATTCCATTCCAAAATTTTCTTTTTCTAATCAGAGGGCTAGTAACATAAATCCAGGGGATTAGTCTATGATGAGTTGCAAACATTGTCTTTTTCTTTTCTTAATGCAATGTGAGACATAGGTAGACGTGACAATGGACATCCTAGCCTGGGGTCTGCCCCAACTTTAGGGTGGCTAGCTAGGTCTGGCCTCTAGGCATGGTTAGCCCGTTAAATCGGACTATGTGTGGGTTAAACAGATTGCAACCCACCCGTTATATGTATGGTATATATCATCTTAGTTACATGAAGGGGTTATTAAAATTGAGATCTTACATAGGATGGGTGAGGGGCCTTGTGGATCGGATTGAGGATGTAAGATTTTATTTTTCGTAAAAGTAAAATAAAATAAAGTGGTAAACCACCAATAATAAGGATATATGTTAAAAAATCATTAAAAATTATTCAAGGAAAATGAATAAAATTTAACGTAGTGCAATTTTAATACCCTATATCTCAACTAACTATAAAATTATTATATTATTTTTCAACATAAATTACTCAAAGTAAATTAGTTAGCTACCAAGTACTAAATTACAATATTTTCAAAGTTCCAACATCATAATAACAAAATATTAAGCGGATTCATACTAAATGGTTCATGTTCCCATCCCTTTCTACTAGGGTAACAATACAAATATAAATAACGATGAACATTCAATCTTCCCAACCAAATTCTTTATTATTAGGTTAAATGTTTTCCTTAAAGTGACTTTTATCATCAACATCTTCATCAATGTATTTCAAATGTAAAGTACAAAGAATGGTATTAAGTGGTAAAAGTTGTAGTCTTACATGTTTGTCCTTATATTTGTATACAATGAGTCATGTAAGTCTAAGTAAGTCTTGTAGAGCTTCTGAAGGCACACTTTATAAGACCAGATGTCAAAAGACCACAGAGACATTGAAGCCATAATATGAAAACTATGATAATGTCTCAAGCTCCAATCCAAAGGTCATTCAAGAGCTAACTTTGAGCTTCACAGGTAAATAAACCATTCAAGGTTGATTGGTATGTATTCATGGGTAATACTGAGACAAAAAACCATATGTGGTACTTAGAGACCTTCCTGTGAACCGTAGATAAACCCAAGTGGTGTCTTGGAGAAAAATGAGCTAAAAAGTAAAATTATATTGAACTAACATGTTCGATTGATTAAACATATTTTGATCGATTAAATAGGTTCGATCAATCGAAAAGGCCTTTGATCAATCAGGTAGAATGGTGGTTTAACCATGAGCATTTCGATCAATCGAAACTAGTTTAATCAATAAAAATTGGAAGATTAGGAAAAATTGTCAGAATGAACTCTCACAATGGCTATATTTTTTACAGTTGGAAAAAATCCATTAAGGGCATTTTAAGCAAGGGGTTTTCACTATATATATATATAGGGATTAATTCTCAATAATTTAGATAATGAATCCCACATGAAAACCTGATGAAGCTATGTCCATTATGAGCCAAAAATTGGAAAATTTGTGAAAGTTTGTGAGGCAACCATAAGGAACAACCCTGAACTTTACACATTGGTAAATCCAAGTAAATTTCATCATACTTAGATTTCTTACCCATTGTTAAACCTTGGAGAGTGTGTAAATGAGGCAAATTTAGTTCTACATACAAGTGGAGAGTCTACATTGATTGTGTTCACTATAGTAAAATCAACCTGTAAAGAAGTAACATAACAATGGAAGAATTTCTACATTTCTATAGAGATAAGTTAGCCAAAGCCACTGGACTCGCATCCTTCACTAGAATCACTGAAGGTAGGTTCTCTAACACCCGTCGAAGTCACTGGGTATAGGTCTGCGAGCATTTACTATAACACCAAATTTTGAGCTGTGTATAAGGTGAAAATCATTGAACAAATTACCTAGCCGTTTAAGGGCTAGTTTATTATTTTTTATAGGTGGGGACTAATACTCTAAGCCTAAGAAACTTGTCATTTATTGCCATTCAATACAACAAACTCTGATTAACCTTAAGTTTATCAACTTGTATTAGAAAGAAGAACTTGCATAAGATATAAAGGAGAAGAGAAGAGGGGAAGAAGATAAAGATCTCTTTTATTTAATAAATATGGGTACAAACTTTGCTACTCAAATATCAGTAAGTTTACCATGCCATAGCCTAGTTTGTCATCAAGCTTCCCATGATATCTTCCTTAGAGAAATCACAGAAGTATAATGGACTTGCTATCCTCTTTTGGAAGAGAGGAAAGCTTATGAACTTTGAAAGAGGTAGGGTAGAACTTACCCAAATTTGGAGAGCAACGCTTGCTTGAGAGTTCTTGGCTTATAAGAGAGATTCTAATCCTTTATTTCGTGCAGCCTTGGGGTTATTTATAGGTGTAAAAACAAGTTAGAGAAGAGTCCTTGTTGGGAAAGAACTCTATTTCATTTATGGCTTCCATGCTAGAGTGTTATTCTTCAATCCTTATCCTGAGCATATAGGTGCTTCTTCTATGCAATAAAGTATCTCCTTTAGTATCTTGGGTGGTTAGGGAACTCATGGTAGTTGCAGTTATCCAAAACAACCACCATGGAAGAAGATAAGATTGAATTTCACTTTTTTGTTTTTGTAGTGTGCGAATATGAATAGTGTATTCACACATCCTTTTTGGTGGCGAATGTCTATATTTTGTGGATTCAGGTCTTCACCTTGATAGGCGTGAATGAGACTTTCATTCTCAATTTGCTCACTTATAGTGCGACAAATGTCATGCATTTTGACATTCGCGTATTTTTGGTTTCTATAGTTGCTCCCTCAGAATGCGCTATGAGTGTAAAGAGATGGTGTGTTTTCTAAGGCCAAAGTAACAACTTTTAGTTATTCTTTTGATACACTTTATTTATTAGTTCCTAGGAATTTTCAAATTCTTTGTATTTTGACGAATATACCCTCACGAGTATATAAAAATCTTCCTTCTTCTTCCTCAACTCATATTTTCAGAGCTCCTTCATAGTAGAACTTCTTGAGGAATTAAAATCTTTTTTCCTATCTCCCTAAAAGTGTGGGTTCCCTTTCATTCCCTTTCTTCCTTGTTGACGATTGTGTGACAAACTCCAAGGAGTTTTCATCTTCGTCTTTCTTGATTTTGTGTTTTCTTTCTTTTCCTTCCATATAAGCTCAATTTCTCGTTTTGTGCTCTTTAGAGCCCTTGTGTGGGAAAGGACAATATTCTAACAAGATTTGGAGAGGATTTAGGACTTTCGAGTCTAAAAATTCCTCCACTTTTTCTTCAAACTTTCTAGTCACTTCTTTGATGATGATGGTATCTCTAGTATCTCATTCACAACCTTTAGGTTCACCCTATGAGTGTCTGTTTGAGTGAGTCTACGAATAGTTCTCCTCGTGTTATTCACTAGTTGATGTGCTTGTCATTCATATACTTTTATTAAATGGACTAGTGTGTGTGAGTGTCTTTGTTAAAAACACATTTACATGATATGAACTCCATTCATGAGGCATATCTTTTATTCGTGAACAAGGAATTTTAATTTTGTTTCTTTGTTTCTTTAGGTAAATGGCACCCAAAATGAGATCTTCCAGCACTAGGAAGGGTGAGTCATACAACTTTGATGACATTACTCCCAAGAGGATGAGGCTCAGATCTTGGACCAATTTAAGGCCAGCCATAAGATGAAGTCTCCAACATGAGCCTATATTCATAGTGGTTGACTCAGACTTAGAAGATGAGCAGCCAATGCCTGAACCAGAACTAGAACTAGAACCGATCCCAAAACAAGGTAATTTACTTCTGGTAAAGGTAATATAATATTTTCAAAATTTGATTTTCTTTCTTGATGTGCAGATTTTTCCTTTGAAGATGAAAAGGTATTTCCTGTAGATGATCTCAATGAGTATGAACTGGGGGAATTTCACAAAAATGCCAAGTAGGCTTATGAAGCTCGTATCAGTCTTCTATAGGAACTTAGTACTATAAATCCTATGAAAATCACACTGCCATGTACTCGATCTAGGGCCCTATTTTATTTAGCTAATGTGGAGAGATATTTCAAAAATGCGGGTCTCAAGCGAATCATTAAGTCTCTTTTGGATTCGTTAGCTGCCAAAGCCCGAGTTGAAGAAACCTTGAGACTTACTCAACTAGTTCCTGAGCTTGAAGCCCTTCTAGTGGCATCTGAAAGGAGGATGATGAACCTGAAGCGAGAACATGATGAGAATTCTCGTTTGGAGAGCTTCGTAAATGTAGAGATAGAGACATTAGCGGAATGCTTTCATTATAGTAAGTTGGAGTACTCATAGGTTGGGGACTGCTTGCATGATTGTTATGCCATTTTGGAAGATATTGTAGGTGCTTCTGAGAATACTGAAGTCTCGATTGCTCTGGCCAAATCTATTTTGGCAGTGAGGAGGGCCAATGCCAATGGCGATATACTACGAGAACTTGTAGCTAAATGCTCTGATGCTGAAATTACTTTGCAGGAGCATGTTCCTCTTTCTCAAGAACTCCGTGACAAGCTTAAGACTCTTATCTGATTTCCTTTTGTTGGTTTTGTGTGTTCGTTTTCTCTTTTTTTTTTCTTCATTCATTGATAAATATGTAATACCTTTGACATTTTATCAATATCCTTCTTTTATGTTTCCATCTTCTTTTGCGCCTTTATGATGATTCAACAATCCAAGATTTACGTAGTTCTTACGTGAAGAGCACCAACAATTGTTGGTATGAAGTAGGCTTTAGGTTGGGTAAAGTTGGTTATCCTTTGGCATTGTAAGAGCCAAACATATTAGGTTGACCATACTTTAACAGAGCTCATGCTCATGAAGCCTGGCCATTCTTTGGCATTGCAAGAGTGGGATTAATTATACTCTGGCATGACTTGTATTGAAAAGTCATTAATAAAGTATGACCATAATTTGGCATTGTAAGAGTCAAATGTGCCATATAGGGGCCAAGTATAAACACATGCTTGTTTCTTTGAGCAATTTTGAAGCTCAAGACGTAAATGTGTCGGCGAATGGAAAATATCATCACCATTCATCAGGTTCAAATCTATTGGCGAATGAGGTAATCAACGTTTCATTCGTAGACACATTTCTTAGCGAATTGACTTTATGATTTATATTTGCATACTATATTCTTTTAGTTTAGGTACATTTCCCAAGGGGCAATGATAACTGACAACACATATCTCTTTGACTACTTTTTAGGTGAATTTTTGTTTTTTCCCTTTACATAACTGTGAATGAAAGGGCTACTTTACCCTTGTGGACAGGTGGGTATTTTTGAATTCATCATGGATGGACATTTTTTTTCTCTTGTGGGTATAAAAACCTTTTGGTTTGTCTTCCTTAACTACTTTCAGAAAAACTTTGAATCCGCCATTGCCCAAGAGCTTTAAGCTTTGAATCCTTTGTGATTTTGCATCGAAGCCTTGTTCCCAATACTTTGTTTTTCTTCTTTGAAGTATTCAACACCTCTCTTAGGTGTTTTGGACAGCGGGAATTTTCCCTGCAAAACCCTTTTCTTGTGTTCTTGATCCCAAAACCCATTTTTATATCTTGAAGAGTTTTGAGACTCTCAATCCCAAGTTTGTTTGGGTAGAATACTTCATTTTGAAAAACTGAGCATTTTGGTGCAGGTTTCATAGAGTTTTGCTCTACATTGAGAATTTTAAACCCAAAAACATATTTAGGGACTCTGGCCTTTGTCTCCAGTAATGGTTGAGTTTTTGGTGACCATTCGCTGCCCTAGAGTTGGCTTGAGTGGTTCGCGAATGGCTCTCCTTGCGTTTATTCATAGGTTGAGGCACCTCTAATTCGCGCACTCCTTGCTCTGCAAGATGTTGGTCACAAATAGATTATTTTTGGTCATTCTTCGATATGAGGACGTGTGCAAATCAGTAACCATTATATTCATTCATGCACTTAGAAGTCTCATTCATGCACATAAGACCCTATTCGCGCAAACTCTTATGGAATCTTAGGAACTTTGAAAGAATACAAGTCTTATATTCATATCCATGTCTAATTTCTTCAATTCCTTTTTGCAGAGTGATGGTACCTAGAATAAGGATTTTATATGATAAAGAATGCAGCAAAAGCCTTTCTTCTCCCATTCATCAGACTCAGGAATGGGCATGCAGCTGAAGCCTATTTAATCTCAAGTTTATTGACCCCGTCATTAAACATGCACCAAGTCCACCCGATTTTATTAAGACTGTTTGTAAGGGTTGGTGTTGCTTAGATGACTGTGCCCACTGAGATAACTCGGTATGTGAAACCCTGCTGCCATCCATCGAAGAAGGTGAGACTCTTAAGGACTCTACTACTAGTGCTCTTAGGAGCTTAATCTGAAAGATCCATCTAGGCGAAGCCAAATCGCGCTCCTCTTCCTTTACTAGCGGTGGGAGTAGGTGAAAGGCTCTTGTGGGATATTGCCTTGACTAGTATATTACGGAGATAGATGCAGTTGGTATGGTTGAGGCATTGCATGGTTCTACGGGAAACTTTAACAAACACCACGCTATGGTGGCAGAGGAGATTTTGCGATAGGTGCCCTAACACTAACACCTTCCTATGTTAGTATGGCGAGTTGGGCATCTCACTATGAGAGTTTATTGGTCTAAGCCATTTACCTTTCAAAGGGAGGTTGGTGGAGGAATATATCCCCTTCAATGTTCATTTCAAGACACTTTCTACCACATGTTGAAGGTTATTTCAAGTATTTTATGAATTCGATGACATAAATGTCTTAGACGAGAGCCAACTTGAATGCATTTGCAAGGGCCCAACAGGTATGACCACTAGAGGTAAACCCTTGTTGTGGACTAAGGACAATATTCAGTGCAGCATTGACCTAGATGGTCCTGCGTTCCTAGCCGGAGTCTATACAGCCTTTTTGAGTGGGTGGGCTCTTCCAAGCAGCGTGGGTGAACGTATATGCCCTGGAGTATTTATAGCTGCTACAAACTTGGCTGATGGGATTCACATGGACTTGGCAGTCCCTAGTTTTTGTTGCTTGTACAACGATCTACAAGATATTGTAGAAGCAGGCCTCGAGGAGGGTCGGATAGGAGAAAAACTAGCATATCTCCCTCTTCAATATTTCTGTGCATGGTTGGGGCTTTACTTTCCTTCTATTTACCAGAGAGGAGAGAAGAACCTATGTACCATTACATACATCAATACTTTAAAGAATTAGCGAGCAGAAATGGTGTTATGGTCCGCTGCTTTATTTTGTTTCACCCATAAACTTGTTTTTATCCCAGACCATCTGTTCGGCAAGCAAACCCTGGTGGGTGATGAGTCACTTGCAAGGGATGTGTGGGCGTATTTTGCTCCCTTCAAAGTGGCTCTTTAGCATGGAGAATGGATAATCACTTTCATATTGAAGCCTACAATCCACATAGATTTGCATGCCAACTCTTTGCTTCTAAGGGCATGTCCTTTTCCCTACTCGTGCAAAATGGTGGGTAAGACAACCAGCTTGGAGAAAATCAATGAGGCTTACCTTTATTTTATGCAGTTTGGCATAGGTACTTGTCAACCATTCCTGATGAGATGGATGAGCAAGACAACCTTCAGTTTGATTAATGTTATGCCAAATGGTGGTATAACTCATTATTTTCTGTGGTGAGTTATAATGAAAACAAGGACAACTCCTGGGTTATTTTCGATGACAGTCAGGATATTGTAATAATGGATGACAAGTCTTGTAATAAGACGTTGACCAAGAAAACGTCGGTTGTGTAGTGGCCTAAACGATCCAATAAGAGGCCATGGGATTATCAAGAGGAAGTCCACTCAGCTCCACCATCCCCTTTAGCAACTAAAGCAGATGAAAAGACAAGTAGGCTTAAAAGAAAGAGAGGCCCAAGAAGTAAGTCCCATGGGAAAGGACCATAGTGTATTCTATCTTCCGATAGAGCTAGGGAGCCTGAGAGGATACCCCCCATTCACGAAGATGATTTGAAGACATCGGTGGTTACCCTTTTGAAAAGCCACAAGATGTAGTTTTAAGAATGACAGCTCGACAAGAACAAAGGGAAGATATCCCATTTGCTAGAGAATTCGTGGAAGGAGGTAAAACCCTAGAGGAATAGAGGTAGCTGGCTAACATATTGCTAGTAATGTAAGAGCAAGGCATAGTGCGGCCTTTCAGTTGTTTTTCCCATGTTCCCACCATTGTGAGGCTTGAACCAGAGAGCTAAACGAGGCGTGAAGCTGTTTCTGCTAGACCTGAAGCACACAGAAGGCTACTGGAGCCATCGAAGATCCAACAATATGCCTTTCAGTGGCAATTATATGAGGTGTGTACATTAATCAAGAAAGAACTCAAGGCTTTGTGGAACTTAGGGAACAGTGTGCAGGATCTCATAGCTACCATGAATGGGTATAATTTGGAGGGTCGTTTCCTTGATTATGTTTTTTAGAAGGTGACTAGCATTAAGCGTGAGCTTCAGGCTTATATCGCTACTAGCCAGGACATCTCCATGGTTACTCGTGACACTCTTCTAAGTTTTATTTAAAATATCAAAAAAGAATTGGCGACCACAGGAAGAAGCCTGCTTTTTGTGACATCTGAGTCTGCACATGGTACCGTGGAGAAATGCTTAGGGGAAGATGAGGTGTTTCGTTTCACAGTTGAATGCTCACTTGCCACTGATCAGCTACTCATTTTGATGATGAGTCGGCCAATAAAAAATAAGCGACAGCACAGGTTCAGCAAGCAATAGCTGTGTCACATGAAGCTACGAGACAAGGGCTTACTTTCCCTTTAAAGGGAAGGGTGTCATCGAAGATGATAGGCCTTCTTGCATATCTAAAGTGGGAGCTTCTTCAAGCATTCCCGAGACTGGAGGGTCTTCCGGTGCATACCCGAAGTAAGAACCATGGAATCGACCCTCACTGACTCCCCCCGAGGAGTGCACTGAGGTATAAACAATTCACTTTTTATATACTTAGCAATACTCCTCTTTTGCTACTGAATGTTTTGCGCCTCTTTTTATTTTATGACCATTCTGAACTTAGATTCTTGAGAAAGAAACTATGAAATCAGCACCTTCTGAAATGCAAAACCAAGCTCTAAGGGAGCCAGTCTTCCAACGATTGTAGAGGGTGAGTAAACTACCCAAGCATTAGAGGAGATAGCCTGAATAATTGGACAAATAGAAAAATCATGCCCTATCGTCACAATTGAGGAACAACATGACATAGTTGAATTGGTATTGGGTATGGATTTGGATGAAGCTGAAGGCAGCTCCTCTTAGGATTCTAGGGCGTTCATAGGCCTTCAAATACCTACTGACAATTTGCATGACATGATTACATCCAAGATGGAGGAGCAAGTAGATTATGAGGGCTGTGAGAAAGATGATCAACGATGGATAGATGGTTCTAGAGAAGGTGTTCCACTAGTTAATGAATTAGAATTAGAAGACATTGGTAGTAGCCTAATAGAGTCTAAGGAAATGACCTCAGTAACATCCACTGTCACTAATGAAATAGAGGGTCGGCTAGCAGAAAACACCAGTGAGAAGATCCCCGTTGAGGGTGAACCTTCAGGATCTACTGCTGATGTAGGGATGCTCGAGGTAACTCACTCTCCTAAGGCTAAGAAAATCCAAGATAGAATCATCAGTGAAGTTGTCAAGTCTGTTACTAAGCTAGTTGATGATGCTCTTATTGCATTGTTTGCTTTGTTTATTGAGGAAGGAGGTGATATGATCCATATAGGACCGGATGTAGAGATGACTAAGGAAGAAGGCTTGGCTCAAGAGGAAGTAGCAATCACCATGACTCTTCCCAAACCAGACGATAACACTTTTTAGGATGTGATGGAACTTAAGAAAGGTATGTGCCACCTTTTTTTTAGTATTCCTTATACTATTTATCTTTATGCAGCTTCATGTGCTAATTCTTCTTTTATTGCTTAACTAGCTGTTAAAGAAGATGTTCCTACTAGGCAGGAGTTTACTGAGGTTTCCCCATGGGACATGGTAAGTCTCACACCTTATTATGAGGTATCCTTATGTTCCCTTACTGATGCTTCTCTTGACTTTCCTAGATGAAATTATGAGCACTGCTAGTGCCATTCGGTGTTCATCCAAGATCACGTCGGCACAAATAATCTGGTAGGAGATGCTTAATCTAATAATGACTCTGACGCCTTTGTCACCTGATCTTATGAGTACACAGGATAAGGTATTGATAGACCTTGCTAAATATGTGGAGATCCATATTAGTAATGATGGGTTCTAGTGAGGTTTGGTGTTCTTTGATTCCCTACTAAAGATGTCAATGCCAATGGCGAAACTTGCAAGTATTAAGTGTAATGTTGAGGCCTAAGCCAATTTGAGCATTACAAAAGCTGAGAAGAAGGCCTTGATAGAAGACCTTAAGTGAGTTTGTGACTCAGTGGCAAGTGTTGACTCTGAATTGGCCAGTGTTAGGGAGGAGCTACTAAAGGTGCAGGCTTGGATCATACATCTTACAACGACCCAGGAAGTGAAGGAGGCAGAAGGGGTTGCCCTTGAATCAAGAATCATTATTGTTTCTTCTACCGTTGATCGTCTTTGTGAAGAATTCATTGTGCGGGGTGATCAAGTTTGGGCTTCCCTTGCTATTGAAGAAGACTTTTATAAATGCTTTCTTTTGGCTTTTCCAACATGATGTAACCCTTCGTTGATGAATAAAAGATAGAGCTTTATCACTATAGTCTTATTATTCTTCTCATAATTCCTCTCTTTTAGTTATTTTCTTTGTATGCAAACCAGACACATCGCATATATGCTCATATATGCACTACAAAAAGTCTTGGCATTATGAGGATCAGTCCTGCTAAGTGTCATATTATCATTATAGATTTTAGCATTATGAGAGCTGGAAAGGATCAACATTATAAGAGCCAGATGTGATTGACATTATCAGAGTCAAATAAGATTGACATTATAAGCGTCAAATATGAAATTATAATAGTCAAATATAGTTGATATTATGAGAGTCAAATATGATTGACGTTATGAGAGTTAAATATAATCAACATTATGAGAGTTGAGTGTGATTGACATTATGACAGTCAAATATAGTCAACATAATGAGAGTTGATTGTGGTTGACATTATGAGAGTCATGAATGTGTGAGCTGAGAACCATGAACATGCACACATTTTTCGTATAAGTAAGGTAACATGCCCTCATGAAGGACAATGCAATGGTATATCTCTGAGGTGACATTAGCAGCGTTCTTCTGATAATAGCATTAGAACATTGCTTCAGAAGGGGTGCGTTGTTTCGTGTTGTTTTAAACTTGAACCATTGCAATCAAAGGGATGCATCATTTTCGATCCTCTTTCAACACACCTTTTCCAAGGAGGGTACGACCATTCATATGTTTATAAATGAGGGGGTCATGCCCATAACAGTTCTCATCCCTTTAGATTTTGAAGACCGAATTGGTAAAGGGGTCTCATGTTACACATCCAAGAAGGAGTAACTACATAGGAAAAGCCCTTTGCTTAAATGTACAGACCATCCTTTTATTTTGTTGTATGTAGCCAGATTACTCCGAAGAGAAGATTGGTCAGTGTTCCTGAAGTTGGAGAGTTATCACGGTCGCGAACAAGGCAGAACGAACCTGACCTTCCCCCCAGCTAGGGAGGGAGATCCTGTATTCCTATTTGATTGCGGTAACCATTAAACATCTCATTTATCATAGTAACTAACACTTTTGGCTGCCATAATTTAACTATGCTGATTTTATAGATGTGGTGGTGGCACCTACCCCTAATGAAGTAGAGGTGTGGGTGAGTGAGGCTCGTAGGGAGCGGGACACAGTTATCAGGCATTTGGTTGGCATGTTCGTCGAAGAGACCGATCTTCCTACCATTCTGGAAGAAATCATGGACGCATTGGCTCACATAAAAACTTGCGTATGTAACTTCGGGTTTAGAGGCATCGTAGAATGCCTCCTTAATGCCCTATCTAAAATTTAAGACAAAATATATTAAAATGTTGAAAGAGCCAGAGCACGGTCTCTGCTTGCACCTTCAAGAGGAAGAGATCAGAATGACTGACTTGACTGCCCAACAAACACACATGCTGTAAGAGATTGCTCTACTAGTGAGGGATGCTGACAAGTTAATGGCTCAGATAAAAGCATTGAACGAGCACTATAACAAAGTGATGAATCATCTGTAGACCATATGAGCAACTCAATCCACCATACCATTTATGTGGTAGATCGATGCAAGGGCGAACTGATGAGTTAAGCGACTGATCGGTGTAGTGGGGTCTCCACGGAGACCATATATAACCTCAATGTGACTTAATTAGATGTTGATGCAGCGCATGCTGTCCTGGAAGGGAATGCAGAGGTGTTGCTTATGTTATGTGAAAAATTCTTAGGTTTTATTCATCCTAGTGTGGCGACAGAGACTGAGGATGCAGCATAGCATGCCCATTATTATGATGTTGTATTCTTTGCTCCATTTTAACAAAACTTTATTAATAAATTTCATATATATGCCTTATTTTACCAAAGTAATTATTTGTGCAAGAAAAGTATTTAAAAAGAAAAGGTCTAAGAAAAAGTAGGGCTTTTAAACATGTACCCCCTCCCCCTTGAGAAATATATCATGTAATTAAATGACAGAATGATATGGTTCTCATGGAGAAATTGAAAATTTGTTGGTGATAGGTTTGTGTCTGTTTTGTTATGACAGATTACCTACGTAACCTGGAACATGATCAAGCCTAGTCATAGTTCGACTGTGAGATTTTGGGTGTATTTATCTATTTTTTGCCACTAGTGGTCGCCCACTAAGACTGGGGTTCACCTAATTTTTGCATCCTATAGCCATTGCTGGTTTTTGATGGGATCGACAAGAATTTGATCTTACTCGCATTGCCCATGCGGGTTTGCACCTTGCCTTTCCATCATGCTTTATTGATTATGTATCCATGTTTTTTTCTTAGGATCCCTTAACCTAAGACTAGGGTTTGCCTAGATTTTTCATTTTATTACTATTGCTAGTTTTCTATGAGATCAGTAATTTTTTTGTTTTGAATGATTTGGGATTGCATTTGAGTTATACAGAAACCTAGACTGTCTACGTATCTATGCTAAACAAGATCAAAATGACGTAGTTCTTGAAACCCTGTGACTGTCATTTAGGGGTACTACTTTTTCAAAAATCTAGAGTCAGTGATAAGGAGAATCTGGTTGCTCTTAATATCTCGGAGGAGGTAGGTGCCATGAGGATAAGTTTTTTTTAACAATATATGGACTATTTCACTTAGAAGTGAATTTACCTTATTTTCTTCTATTAGGGTCAAGTAGTGATCGTGTAAAGAGGACAAACTCACCCTTTGTAAATGAGCGAAGTTCAATCTTCTTGTTGTAAGACCTTGCCAAACGGGTTTAATATAACTCCAAGTGTTGTTGAACAGTACTACAACAAAAAACACCTTTTGCAGCACTTAAAAAATGTTGTATATCGTTATATACAACATTTTTCAAGTGTTATTCTAAAGTGCGTTGCGAAAAAGCGAAGTTTATGCAGCGCTTTGAAAACGCTGCATAAAATATTTTATGCAGTGCTTTTAAAACGTTGCTTAAAGTATTTTATGCAGCGTTTTTAAAACGCCATATAAAATTAACGTTAAACAACGTTTTAAAAAATGTTGCATAAATAACACATAAAGTACTTTAGGCAGCGTTTTGAAAGCACTGGATAAAATATTTTAGACAGCGTTTTAAAAACGTTGTGTAAAGTATTTTTTTTTTTAAATTTACTTCCCCTCATCTTTTCTTGACATTTAACCTTACATTTTTCAACCTAACAACTACAAAAATTTCCAAAAGTAAAGCAACTTCCTATATAGAACATCTATAAGAAGATTAAACATAAAAAATGAAAGATTGTACATTAA
>JAOXJP010027486.1:0-16987 GCA_025762735.1 Platanus orientalis
TATATATATATATATATATATATATTAATTTCTTTTATCCCAATTACTTAACCTTAATTATCAACACATCATAGTGGAAACATAACCATAAAGTAATATCCATTTAACAATTGTAGTAGAAAATATCATCATGCATTCTAAACTACGCAGCGAAAAGTATAACTAACATCCATACCGACCTACATTCTCCAAAATAAGCAATATCAAATATATAGACCACCAAATAGGCTAATAACAAAAGAGTCTCCAATGAAACCACAACCATCTCATATAATTTGTAACTCAATAATCCTTGTGTTATACATGAAATGTGCTAGAAATAAAATGAACAAAAAAGATGTAGATAAAATGGTCTTCTCATCCCACGAACCATCTTACAAAACTGAACCTGCTAAGGATCCCATACTACAGGGTGCCATTTAAAAGGGAGTTAAAAACATGGCCTATGAGAGAACATACATAATGTCCCACAGAATAAATCGAATATTACGAGTACGAAATGTTACCAAATTAGAACATATGAATGTATAAGAGTCGACTAACTACAATAGTGATCATAATCTAATAAGGGTGCAAAAGTAATAAGCCAAATCAACAAGAGTCTGTAACAAAAATCAACAAAGTGTAACTCATAAGGAAAATGCAACATATAATGTGAATGTCTGCTTCAAAAATACTCATAAATGAGTAGGCCTTAACACCTCTCAAATAAGCTATTTTAGCTGATAGATATCAAAATTGATGCATGCTCATGGATGCCTAATACAACTCTCAACTCATGTAACCCACGAAAGGTTTCCACCAAAACACACTTCGGATCAAAACAACTCAACCCATGTATGGTTCCTGAACCAAATCTCGTCAAAACATCTTGTAATAAATCCAACGGATTAGCCCACGTAGGGCCTCTAACAAAACTAAAATCATGTAACCCATGTAAGGTCTCTACAAAACGGAAATCTCCTATGACCCATGTAGGATCCATGATAAAAATGAAATCTTAAACAAAAATGGTGGGCAACTAGTGTCGTCTTCACTTATTAATGCTACATGGTGATTGAGTTTAGAAATGTGGTTATAAGATCAATATAGCTTGCAAAAATCCTCTAGGGCGTCAAGGGTTAGCCCGCAAAAATCCCCTTGGGCATCAAGGGTTATGGGTAATTAGTGCCGTCTTTACCTATTAATGTGACTCGATGATTGGGCACCTGAATTGAAATGGGTCAATAGACTAATATAGCTCGCAAAAATCCCCCAGGGCGTCAAGGGTTAGTCTGTAAAACTCCCCCAGGGCATCAAGGGTTGGTGGGAACTGGTGCTGTCTTTACCTATTAATGCCACCCAGTGATTGGGTCCAAAACAAAATCATCGGAATCGAAACAGTACTTTAAAATCAACGTATATAAAGAGTAATATGTAATTGCATAAGGATACAATGTAAGAGAAATCCAGGTAACAAAACTTATAAGTGAGACCATGTAAAGACCATACTTAAAACTAAACAGAAAGTAGTACTCACACCAAAACCAAATGCTCAAAAATTCATCTTCTAACTTTTTAAAACTAATGATAGTGTAAAAGTCCTAAACAAGTCATGCATGTGGATGCAAGGATACTAATATAGAGCTCATTAAATCAAGTGTAAGTGTATATAATCAAGTTGAAAGTATAATAATAACATCAATGAGAAACTAGCGTACAAGATAGAAAAATCAGCAGAGCTTGGAATCAATTTAAGGTAAGTAAAGACTACCAACTGACAATGATGATATAGATAAGAATATCATCTATAAGGAAATCAAGACAAACATCAAGCATAAGGTGTAGAAATCATTTTCTCCTTTTTTTTTTTACTTTCATACAAATTCAACCTTCTTACATTTAATCATAGAGAGAAACTTAGGATTTTAATGAATTTATGATAGTAGAAAAATAGAAGAGTTAGATCTTAACTAATATATACACAAATCAAAATAAATTTAACCATTGACAAATAGAATCCATAATTTAATGTATTCAAGTTCCCTACCAAGGTATAATGAAAATAACCCACTCCATAGAATAATTAGAACATCAAACTCACCTAAAATAACAACAAAAAATAAAGGAAAGTGTAGAAAAATAGTAGGATAGAGCAATCAACTTGAGAACTTACTAATCCTCCATGGATGTAGTGTTTGAATGAAGAAAACTTACTAAACTTTTACCACAAGGCAACCCAAATTGAAAGAAATTGAAATCTTATCCAAATTAAGGATTTCAAATGAATAGAATGACAATAATTTAAGAGAGTAGCATATCTTGTGTGAAAACTCTCATAAATCTTCAAATCAAGTGATGTGAGCTCACCAAAACTCTATAGATTAATAATCAAGTGATAAATTACTAGAATATCAGCCAAATAGATGAATAACCATGAGGAAATAATAAAAGAAATAAAGAAAGTAGCACATTATATATGTAAACTCAGATAATCTCATGGATTTGCAAATCGAGTGATGAAATCTTGCAAAACTTAAAAAAAGCTTCATCATCAAGTGATATAGAAATCAAAATACTAATAAAAACAAGCGATAATCATGAAGAAGTTTGTAGGAGAACAAATGAGTAGAACACCAAGAATGTAAACTCACTAAAATCTCATAGATCTTCAAATCAAAAGATGTAACCTTACCAAACTTCATGGATTTTAACAAACAGTTGATGAAAAGCTAATATCCCCTAGAAAAGTGAAGAATAACAATGAAGAGATAGTAGGAAGGCAAAAGGAGTAATACATCATGTATGAAAACTCACTATTTTTTCCTTCTTGCTTGTTCAAGCTTTTTAATCCTCCAAACCTCATTTCCTTTACTCCTATCCTCTGTAAAAATGATGTATAAATAATGTTAATTAGGTAAAGAACAAAAATCTGGAAAGAAAATGAGCTAAACTAGTGGATTTCCAAAGTTGGGAGTGCAACTTATCTAATTTGGGAAAGAACTCCCACACTTAGCTCCTAAATCCTCTAAACCCTTTTAACTCTTTCCCTTTTAGTGTAATAAGACCATTAAAGTTTCTTTATCTTATTTATAGGGTTTTGGGTTCAAGTTGGGGGAGTCTAACACTCCCAAAAATAAAGAAAAATCAAAATTTCCTCAAAAAATTGTATTTTAGGTTATTTGGATCGATCCCACTATTCATACACTTTTCTGAGACCAAAGAGGATAAAAAAAAGTTGGATCAGTCCTGGATCGATCCAAAATAGAGTTTTATAGCTTGTATCCCATTTCACGAAAAATGCCCATAACTTTTTCTATAGAACTCGGAATCGATATTCATTTGTTGGATTGGAAACTAGAATCAAACACCTCTTTCTAACAAGGTATATCTCATACCCTAGTTCACTTAGAATTGGTGTTAGTGGGCCTGGGCGTTACCCAAAATATGTAGGCCTGTCAGCACATATACACCTTGTGGTAAAATGAACATAACTTCTACTAGGAAACTTGTAATTACACACTGTTTAATTTTTTGGAAAGTAGACTCCTAAATATTTTTATAAAGGTATATCATGATTCTTAATTATCTTGGGATTTATGCCAGTGGGCCTATGAAGTTAGCTTAAATGAAAAGTTGGGATAACTTTCGAACATGATAGGTTCGAGGCATAACTTGGGTCTTACACTTCTAACTTGGTCCAATGGGTTCCTAAACCACTCTATGGTCTATTTAAAAATGTGAAAAGACAATTTTATCCTTATAGGGGTAAAATTATAGTTTTTCCCTTTTTATACAAAGTTGGTCATTACACCACACATATTTCCATCACTCATTATTGTGTGGCACTGGTGGAGTTGAAGATGCAACTTCAAGAGTTGCTTGATGGGTGTCACCATGGGGTGCTCCAGTCCTTTTTTGTTAAAAAGAAGGATGGGTTAATGAGGTTGTGCATTGACTATAGGTAGTTGAATAGAGTCACTATAATGAACAAGTATCCATTACCCCAAATTGATGACTTGTTCGACCAGCTACAAGGCATAACCTTGTTTTTAAAGATTGATTTAAGGTTTGATTATCACCAATTGAAGTTTCGACAAGAGGACATATCCAAGACCGCTTTTTGCACCTGCTATGGATATATGAGCTCTTAGTGATGTCTTTTGGATTGACTAATGCTTCCACTGCCTTTATGGATCTGATGAATCAACTTTTCAAACCATTCTTAGATTGATTTGTGATCGTCTTGACATTCTTGTATGCTCCATTAGTTCAGAGGAATAGGAGCCACACTTAGGGATAGTGTTGTAGACATTGAGGCAGCATAAGCTATTTGCCAAACTCAACAATTGTGAGTTCTGATTAAGCCAAGTAACATTCTTAGGCCACATGATTTATAGGGATATGATTTTTGTTGACCTAAAGAAAGTTGAAACAGTTGTAGATCAACAAAGACTAACTAATGTAATGGAGATTCATAGTTTCTTGGATTTGGCTAGGTACTATCGGAGGTTTGTGGAAGGTTTCTTTAAGATTATAAGACCGTTAACCAAGCTAACTCAGAAATATACAAAGTTTGAGTAGAACGACGACTACGAGAAGAGATTTAAAGAACTCAAGGACTGTCATGTGTTTGCTCTAGTTCTTACTCTAATGACTAGCACATGTGGTTTTGTTGTGTCTAGTGATACCTCATGGAAAGGCTTAGGATATTGCTTATGCAGAATGGAAAGGTGATTGCATAGACATCAAGACATCTCAAGCCACATGAGCTGAATTACCCCACTCATGACTTAGAGTTAGCAACCATGGTTTTTGCATTAAAAATATAGAGACAATACATGTATGAAGAGACATGCGAGATTTTATAGACCACAAGATCCTCAAATATGGTTTTTCTTAGAAAAGTTAAGTCTCAAGAAGAGGAGATGGAAGGAACTAATCAAGAATTATGATTGTATCATCAACTACCACCTCAGAAAAGCTAATGTGGTTGTCGATGCCTTGAGCATAAAATCCTCTAACTCACTTACTTGTCTTATAGTTTGAAAGATCGCATTGTTGCATGAACTAAGAGACTTGAATGTTGAGTTACAGGTGAATACGTTGGACACACTCTTTACACATTTGAGAGTGCACCCTACCCTTATTGATAAGGTGAAGAGAGCCTAGAGTAGTGATATACTACTAATGAAGATTGCGAAGGTAGTGAAAAGGGAAGACCAAACTTATTTCTCCATGCACGTTGATGGAACTTTGAGGTTTGAGAATAGTCAATGCATTCTAAATAATAATGAATTAGAAATGATGATTTTGGAAGAGGCTCATGGAGCCACCTATGCAGTTCACTCTAGCAACACCAATACGTACAAGGATTTGAAAAAAATGTATTGGTGGAACAACATGAATCATGAGATAGCTGATTTTTTTTCTAGATATCTGGCGTATTAGCAAGTTAAGGATGAGCATCAGAAGCCTGCAGGTCTACTACAACCACTCGATGTTTCGGAATGGAAATGAGATAACATTTTCATGGATTTTAGAGTGGGATTACCTAAGGCGAGTAAGGGTGATGACTCTATTTGGGTGATCATCAATCTATTGATGAAGTCTGTGCATTTCTTACCCATCCAGATATCTTACTCATTGGACAAGTAAGCCAAGTTGTATATTGATGAGATAGTACGATTGCATGAAATTCTGATTAACATAGTTTTCAACCATGACCCAGGGTTTGCCTCCCGTGTTTTGGGTAGACTATAGGGTACAATGGGTACCAAACTGATTTTAGTACAACATTCCATCCCAGACCTCTGGGCAATAAAAAAAAACTATACAAACACTTGAAGACATGCTACGAGCCTATGTGATTGACTTTAAAGGAGGTGGGATACTCACTTGACACTAATTGAGTTTGCCTACAACAACTGTTATTAGGTGAGCATCAATTTGTTGGAACGAAGTCAAGGAAAAAGTAGATGCTTGGATCTGAGTTAGTTTAGATCACCACAGAGAAAATTTAAATTATCTGTGATTGATTGCGAATTGCCCAAAGCTGATAAAAGAACTATGTTGACAAGAGAAGGAAAGAGCTTGAATTTAAAATTGGTGATCATATGTTTTTAAAGGTATCTCCATCAAAGAGGGTGACTAGATTTGGCGAGAAAGGGAATTTTGAATCGAGATTTGTTGGGCTGTTCAAAGTATTAAGGAAGGTGGAAGAGGTTACTTATAGTTTAGCTCTACCACCAGAATGATCTCATTTCCCTGGTGTGTTTCATGTATCCATGCTAAGGAGATACATGCAAGAACTTTCTCATGTGTTGGAATACATTTCATTGGACATCTAGGAAGATCTATTATATAATGAGCAACCCATTATGATTCTTGACTGCAAGGAACAATTGTTGCACTCCAAAACTGTACCATATGTGAAAGTCCTATGGCGCAACCACTTCATAAGGAGGCTACGTGGAGTGGTGAAACTGAAATGAGAACCAAATACATACAATTGTTCCACAACTGGGGTATGTACAAATTCAAGGATGAAATTTTATAAGGGGGAGGATGTAATAGCCTGCACATGCAATCATATAGTCTAAGTAACGTAGATGGTTTATGTGGTGTTTTAACCCAACCCTAAGACCATATGAGACCTTAGAGGCTACTTGTGTAGGCCATGAGGATGAATAGGACGTTAGAGACCACCATTGGAACCCTAGGATGTAAACACCCAGTTACTAGGAACTTCGAGAGATCGCTACACCACATGAGTGCTTATAGTAGGGTATCCCGAGTGCTCAGGATAGTCCCATGCGATCATGACCGAATTCTAGAAGCTAGAATTTCTAGTTGTGCAACGAGAGACCTCGAGTTCCCACTTGAGAGCTCGAGCCTACATGCCATGAGCAATCGTGGCACCACGCAATGGCTTGAGGTAGGATACCCCGAGTGATCATGAATTAGGCTAAGCGCTCAAGGCTGCTAGGGAAAGGAAAAAATAAATAAATTTTTGCTCAAATCTTAAGAAACGTTCCTCCAGAAGGGATATTTTCATACATGACGTGTGTATAACCTCATCTTAGCCCAATTTATATTAAAAATGCCTTAGATATGGTGGGATAAGAAAAAAATTGGGAGAAAGAGGAGAAATTGCTCTCCTAATCCAAAGGAAAGTCTAATCTTCTTAGATCTAGGCTTGTTGGGTTGGAATTTAAAGAGTTGGACTTTAGATTCATAATCTAGAGTGTTTTCTCATTGGATCTATGTAAAATTTATAGAGATTCATGATTGATGCTTGTATGAAGAAAATTTTGATTGTAAGTAATTATGCAAACTCAAACACTTTCCCATCATTGTTTTCTGGAGATATAATGAATCAGAGAAGAGTATTGTTTATAATGTTTTGATCTAGAAACCATGAGTGCTTTGCTCTAAATTGATAAATCCTTGATTGTAAGTAATTCCCATGCAAGTTAAGCACAATTTTCTTCACCTATGATCAAATCCTTTGATAGATTCATTGTTCTTTATTGAATCCATATGTGAATTTTCATAATTTGAGTCTATGTATATTTTGATTTCATAATTCTCCCTAATTATAGATCCATGGAGTTTTTCCTCTTGATTACTTATGATAGATATGAAATTAATATGGATCTAAGCTTGAATTGATAAGAATCCCTATGAAATTACCTATTATGAATTATAACATGAAAGATCTATGTAAATCTTAATGAAATTCCATGAGAAAATGTGAATTCCCTTGTACTCACATGAGATTGAGCATTAGAAAATGTCTTTGACTGAAATTAAATATGATTGAAACTTCAATTACACATATGAACTAATATATGAATCAATGATTGAAACTTTTGATTCCTTTGAACATATCAAATATCTCATATAATGAAATATCCTGTGAATTATGAATTTTGAAAATCATTTGAAGTATTGATCATACGTGATCTAAACGTACGAATTATGAACCATTGAATCTAAAATGTGTATATATTATGATTGGAATTTATTGAGCCTTGAAATCTTCTTTCATATGTCATGAGAGCCTCCTTATTGACTATTGATATACTTTGTTATGTTTTATTTGAATATTAAATTTTGAGTATTACTGAACTATTGAACCATCTTTGAGCCTTATTGAGTTATTGAACCTTTCAAACATGATTAAACCGTTTGAGACCTTCCATTGGGTCACAACAATGAAATATGATTTTTGGGACTCATCATTGGGTTGTAACATAGATAAATGTTATTTGTGACCTCTCATTTGGTTGCAATAATGAAGACATTATATGAGACTTGCCTTTGGGTTGCAATAATGGTAAGTTATAGACAACCACACTGGTAATTTGTATAGGACCTCATATTGCGTTGTAATAATGGATCACAATTTTTATGACTTGTTATTAGGTCATAATAATGATAATGTAATGTATTTGGTACCTCCCATTGGGTTGCAACAATAGTGAACAACAATTAAACATTTAAAATTTATAACGAGATGATATGAACTTATTAATGAATGAGATATTGACCAAGTTTATAAGTAAATGAATCAAATGACAATGAATGTATTCAAATCATAATGATAAGTGAAATGAACAAACCGATAAGAAGCATGTGGATGATTATGAAACTTGACTTATTGACTAACTTGGAATAAAATGATATTGCACTTATCATTATATTGAAATGCATACTCTGTGTTGTCCATGGTGTATAGTATGATTGCTTCTACTTATTTGTTTTATCCATGAACTAATAGTTATTATCTTATATAGTTTAAGCTTCATATTGTTATTCATGTTCATTTAAAGCAATCAAAAATCTTTGTGCAAGCTATATCTGTTATCTTTTAGAGATGATTTACATTTGTATTTTTTGAGTTTGTCAAACTCAGTCCAATTGGCACATGTTTGAATGGGGTGATGGACTAGTTCGAGATGATGGCTGATTATACATGATGAACTATATGAGAGAGATAATTTTCAGATTTTATATTAAGTTGAGACCTTCATTTGGAAGAATGTAAGAATACTTTTATATTGAATTTGAATGTATTAGAACTGATATGACTTTAGTGATTCATACCTTGCTGAAATCATGTGATCTTGAGTTCTTCTATCTTATACTCATGGTGATATGATTGTTGATTAAATGGTTTATATTTTTCGCTGTATACTTTTACGGATTGCTGGACTTAGATGGTTATGGTTTATTGTTTTTGCTCTGCACTACTACGAATGGAATGTTTTATGCTTCCGCTGAAATTAAATATAAAGGATTATAAGACCATGATTTAAATGAAAGGCTTTATATGATTATGGAATGCAGATCGAATCAATGTGACGATCCAAATCTAGAGTACATATAGATCCCATTCAAGTTTGGGTTCTGGGGTAATACAGTTAAGGTTATTTCAAGTTGAAAGAAATTGTACCAAGGCTCCTTACCCCCCCCCCTCCAAAAAAGAAAAACCACTTTTTAAACATACAACTAGGTGGCATGTGATGGCCGGGTTATGATTGTAGTTGTGGGTAGTATAGTCTATGCCTCTCCATTTGTATAGAGATGTGGGATGGAAGAAGAAATAGAGAAATAATTAGATTCTAACATTTTAGAGTTTTAAAATCATCTATCAGATATTTTTCTCTTGGGACTGTATGAAAGGGAAACTTTAAGTAAAAAATTGTCAAAATTTAAACCACCAAACAATTAACCCGGATGTGTCCAGCGTCAGTCTAGCATAAATTTTATGCTAACAAGTTGCAACATTGAATTGCATCCTTAAACCTATAGTTTAAAAAAACATTTTTTTTTTCACTTCCTTTGCCATATGTCAACATAAAATTGAAGCTGGACATATCCAGGCTTCCAAACAATGGGCTCATGTTAAAGAGAATATTAAACATGCAATAAATAGGCGTGTCTATTGTCGGGATAGCCCAACAGGCCCAGCCAACACATAGAGTGGCAGGGGTTGGTCTGGGCTAATATTAAATACCAAATTCTTGCGAACCAACACTCCAGCCGCTCCCATTATTAGTTTCCATGTTTAATAGATTTGCACTAATATTTCTTACCAAAAAGAATTTGCACTAATATTTCTTACCAAAAGAAAATTTGCACTAGTATTAATAGAATGTAATTTTATGTAAAACGTCTCAATTTGGTAGGAATTTAATGGGTGGTCACGGGTGAAGAGTTAATTTAATTCAAATAGAATCAATCCTCGGATATCTCAATAGATTTGTTTCAAATTAATTTATTTGATTTCTATAAAAATCTAGAGGGACTGATTTGATGACTATGTAATATATATATAATAAAGAAACACCATAATGCTTGTGGTTGGTTGTGTAGTTTCTTTTTTTTTTTCTTTTCTAACAACACAAGCCAATGGAGGTGACTAGCATGATCAAAATTGATGTGTTTCTTGTTATCGCTCTCTTTTCGCATTCATCATTGTTCGCCCTTGCCAGTGGAGTCAAAGAAGAAGAAGAAGAAGGAATGGGGTTGATTCAGAAGACGTGCAACAAAACTGACTATTATGACATTTGCGTTTCTTCAATAGAATCCGACCCTCGAAGCGGACTGAAATCAAATCTCACAGGCTTTGCCCAGATATTCGTGGATCTAGCCCTGGCCAACGCAACCGATACTTATTCTTATATCGGTCTTCTTATGAGGAACACCACTGACCCCTCAGCTTATCATTGTTTGGACGACTCCGGCATTCGTTACAAGGGAGTCGTTGGATTTCTCGAAGGGGCTCCTTCGATGGTGTTGGACGGTGTCCAAAAACATTATACAGATTTGACGACAGTAGTAACATATGGTGTGGAAGCCAGTTTGTCTTGTGAAAGTTGCATGGAGGGGCTATTAACACCCAGGAATGCGATAATGACCCAACTTTCTCGCATTGCCTTGGATATATTTAACCTCATTGTATGTAATAATGCCACACCTTGTGGAATGTAGACGATGCTCCACTATCCGATACCCTCTTTACCTATTGGGTACAAGTTACAATTCAATTAAATTACTATCCATGGTGTTTAAAAAATAATACTACCAATACCAAAGGTGTTTTTTAATTTTTTTTTCTAATCTCCATAAATCTTCTTCTTTTTTTCTTTCTGGACGAAAGAGGCACAGAAAACATAGAGAAGAAATTTATAAAATCTCTTACGAAATAAAAGTTCTTTCCAGGACACCAGGGGATGTCATATGGAATAAAATGGGTGGGTGTTTGATGAAATTTCAAATTCCCACCCCTTTTATTCCATATAACATCCCCTCGAGTTCTGGACACCAAAGCTTGACAGTTCCATAGAACCCTACTTTGGTGCTGTCCAGGACACCAGGGGACGTCATATGGAATAAAATGTGTGGAAGTTAGATGAAATTTCAAATTCCTACTCATTTTATTCCATATGACATCTCCTGGTTTCCTAGACACCATCCTGGATAGGAAATTCGCTCTCCCTTCATATTTTTTAGATCCATTTATTAATCGTGTCAAAGCAAATTAACCAACTTTGTCCCAAAAACATTTACTATCAACCCTAACTTGCTTATCTCTTGTTGGGTACTTGAAACAAGTAAAGCAGATTTCCTGTAGCCCTTTTACTGTAGTTGGACTATAGCACCTCCCTTTTACTGTAGTCAGACTATAGCACCCGGGGTGCTGGCTAACACGTGGCAGCCGGTGCCCTTGGTGCTACAGTCTGATTACAGTTAAGGGGCTACAGGAAATCCACTTTATAAAATAAGCTATTAAGCATGATGTGATCATCTCCATCATCTTTGATAATGAAGGCTCCTTCCTTTTCAACGGGATGAATGGAATTATTCAATTTAATCATTGTCAAAATTAATTGATGTCAAAGCACCAACCGTAATGGTTCTTTTTTTAAATCAATTTCTCCACTCCTCATCACCTTTAGGTTCAACTTTCTTCTCGGCTACATTTCCACATTTTTAATTTAACATGAAAATTCTTTCTTATATGTCCAAGTTTATCACATCAGTAATACTTGACACATTTTCAATTTTCATCCTCCTTTCTGGACGATTCTCCATCATTTTCATGCTTAGAAGCTTCACTAGAATTATCATGATTTTTTAAGGCTTTATCTTTGTCTTTCTTCTAGATGAAAATTTTCTTTTTCTTTAAAAAAGAACATTTCTATCACTTCAAAAAATAGAACATTCCACCATTTACTAAGCCAATGACTCCTATGAGGTATGAAGGCTTTCAAACTCCACCAATGATGGTTGAACATCTCACCCTTGAATGGAAGTGACATAGGGAATACACACTCTTTTCAAACCATGAACAATGTACAACTTCATTCGTGCCTCCAAAATAGGTTCTTTCGAATAAAGAAGATAAATCTCTTACCATAGTCTGTCAAACCCCATATCTTACTATAAGGGTAAAAATGTTTAAAAATGTAAAAATGATAAAATTGTATTTTAACATACTTTTAAAGATTGTCTAGTGATATTTAGAACCTAATAAAATGACTTAGAAGTAAGGAGTCTAAGTCAAATCATGAAATTGACAAACCATGAAGCTGTCTTGAGAGCATACTTAGGGTAACTTCATAAGTGAAACTGTACCAACCCCGTTGGAAATAGCTGATGATACATATATCATTGGAAGAATATAAAAGTCTACTTTCCAATGAAACAAACAGTGATCAAATTGAAGTTCCTTAGAGAAAGTTATGACCATGTTTCTATAAAGTATCTATGTTTACAAACCAACAAATTTAGGTAATTTCATAAGTGAACCAGTATCAATCCATAATGAATTAACTTGAAAATAATATATCATTGGAAATATCTATGAGTCTACTTTTCACCAGAACAAACGGCAACCAATTTAAAGTTTTTTAGAGGAAGCTATGATCAATTTACCAGTCTTGCTACCCACCGCTCATGCTATCCTCTACTGGACGGGTTCTAGAGACCCTAGGACCAGTCCAGATAACTCAGGGTTTGTGTAAATCAATGGAAATACATGATTTTTGAAATTGCACTAAAGTTATCCTAGAGGGGGGTGAATAGGATACCTAAAGTTATCTTACCTCTTTTGGCAAACCTTGGGATTGATTTTAAATTGATTTTAATCTTTTTAACTTAACCCAAGTGTGTGTGCTTCAACGTGTCTACTCAAATATTTTATCAAACAAATAATGCGTAAGAGTAGTAGTGAGCATCCAAGTAAAGAGACAAACAATCACACACTCAATCCACAACAAGAGATTTATAGTGGTTCAACATTAGGGCCTACATCCACTCTTCTAAAGCTCACCACTGAGCTTAGGTATATTTCATTTAGGTACTATTACAACCTAGGTCAATATACAAATACTCAACTACTTTCTCATAAGCAAGCTACACAATAACACTCGGTGTTTCTAGCGAATATGAACTACTTCTAGTGTCTCCGGTGGAGGTAGTTAAGCTTTCGGTGTCTCCGAAGGAAGCAAAGCAAGCACAATGGTATAGATGAATGCAAATGGATGCAAAGTAAAACAAATATTACCACAAAATCGTTGATGTTGCTAGTTGCACAAAGTGGGGTGTTCCTTGTTGAGCTAGTTTTTCTTAGCTACTCATAAGCTCCAAGTACTTGTCTCTAGTGCTCATTAAGTTCAACCAAATGTGAGTTTCCTCTTGGGGAAGACTCACCACAAGTTCTACTCAATAGTAGTAGAGTGGTATTCAAGAGGAGAGAAAGAGAGAGTGATTATAGAGTGTGATGTTAGCTACTCAAGCTCAAAACTAGTAAAGTAATAGAGTTTTTCTTAGTGAGGGAAGTTCTCAATATAGTAAACTTTGTAACCCTCTAGGTGGCTTAGACTGTTGGTTTTCTTTTACCCTAATGGGAAAATTTTCCTTTTATAAAGGTGAAGAGCACCCATAACCTTCAGACTGGAATCTTTTAAAATGGGCATTTCTTTAGAGCCTTAGATTTAGAAAAATGGGATTCAAATTTTAAAAATTTGGCATTGAAAATTGTGTTTTAAATTTTTTCTAAAAAGTCCTTGCAATCGATTGGGAGATTTGCAATTGATTATAGATCTTGTAATCGATTGTGGATCATGATTAGGCCCTCTATCAATCGTTAGATCCCTAATCGATTGAGGCACTAGGAGTCTAGGCCTAGATCTATTCTGCAATTGATTGCAGTCTATGGGACCTAGTTCTCTAGAGTCTCGGACTGTACCCAAATTTGGGTCACAATCGATTACGAGATTTGCAATCGATTGTGGCTCCAAATTTTTTGGGGGTCTTGATCCTTGCACTCTAAGTGGGTCTATCATTTGGCCTTTATTCCTTGGGTTTTGTGAAAGGCTTAGCACCATGTCTAAACTATTTTTAAGGTCTCAACATGATATGCAATGCATGTTCTATACCTTTATTGATGGAACAAGCCTAAGGTAGTCTCTGGTCTCTTTTCAAGTCTTTGGTCCTCCTTCTCTTCATGTCTTGAACTTGTGAGAGTATAAGACACTTATAAGACAAATATCACTACCCATTTATCTATGGGATTGACATACATTAACAATCTCCCCCTTGTCAATTCCATGGAAAAATTCAAATACATTGAATTACACATTTTATATAATTCCTTAAGACCCAAATTACACATTTTACCCTTCCTCCTTTTGGCAAGAATTGACAAGAATGAAATAGACAAACCATAAGCCAATGAAGAAAGGAGAAATTGAGCAAGATAATATTCATTAATCAAAAAAATATTACTTCATCCAGCTTTTGAGGTGACACGAAAACACTAGGTATCATGCCCCTAGGGCAAGAAGTGGGTAAACACCCAATCTCAATCACCCTTATACTTAGGGTTCTCATCATCTTCTCCTTCCTCTCATCCTCTACCTTCTCCTTGCTCACCATCATCCTCTCATCGTCATCACCATCATCATTAACATCGGCCTCATCCTCAAAACCAGCACCACCAACTGCAAAAACAACATCATCATCAGAATGCGGGTCGTCTTAGAACTGAGGGACAAGTACATCAAAATCATCATCCTCCTCCTCAGACTTAACATCACTGTTTGACCCATTGATGGGCTCTAGCTCAAAGGGGTGCTCAAGATGATCGGTATTGTAGACTGCCACTAGCTTCCTTAGATTAGAGGCAAGAGTCTTCTGATTCTTCAGAACTTGCGAGACCTTGCGCACCAGAGTGTGTAGAAGTCCCATCATCATGGATGGAGGTGGATGATGGAGCTGCTACATCTATCTGTATCAAGCCCATCTTCTTCAGGATCCCATGACCCCACTGGTCTCCCATCATTTTGACCATTGGCAGTAACCTTGAAGGGAACTTTCTCATCTGCCATGATGCGTGTCACCAGAGTCAGGTAAGGCAAGCTGCCTGTACAATGTTGGACATGATTCTTGGAGATGTCAATTACACTATTGTTCTCTACAAAAAAAAAAAAAACTCATGGTGCCTTGCTCCAACTTGTAATCTCTTAGCATTTCCTTTATCCATAGGAGTTTGGTGCATCTACTACTAGGTGCAATATACTCATCCTCGACAGTTGATAATGAAATGAAGTTTTATTTCTAGCTATGTCAAGAAACAAGATTGTTGCCTATGTAGAAGCAATCTCCACTCATGCTCTTGTGATCCTCCACGTCACCATCCCAATCAACATCTAAGTACCCCAGAATCTCAAATGTTATGTCAAATGGGTACTACAACCCAAACTCTGTAGTCCCATGGACATACTGAATAATCCTCTGAGCTGCCTTAAGATGTGATTCTTTAGGGGCAACTTGATATCTAGCACATGCATGTACACTAAAGGAATTGTCTAGTTTGCTCACAGTTAAATAGAGCAAACTCCTAATAATGCTCCTACAGTAGGTGGAGTCAACCTTGGCTCCCTCAAGGTTTTTAGTGATCTTGTCACTAGTGCTAATGGGGGTGCTAGTAAGTTTGGATTCTTACAATCCAAACTTAGAGACTGGGTTTTTTGTAAACTTGGTTTGGCTCAAATAGATGCCATCACTGCCTTGCTTCATTTGAAGACCCAAGAAAAACCTTAGTTTTCATTCCATACTCATCTCAAATTCTGATTTCATTGTTTGGGCAAAACCATGAGACATCTCCTCACTAGTAGACCTAAAAATGATATCATCTACATACTTCTGAGCAATGAGTATGTGACCATTTTTCATCTTAATGAAGAGTGTTTTGTCCACACTCCCTTGATCAAAATTGTGATCAAGAATGAATCTAGTAAGTCTCGTATACCAAGCTTTAGGATCTTGCTTGAGGCCATATAATTCCTTCTTGAGTCTTTATATGTAATTTCGCAATTGAGGATCCACAAATCCCTCAGGTTACTCTACGTACACTTCTTCATGGATAACTCTATTCAAGAATGCACTATTAAAATCCTTTTGATATAGCTTAAATTTTAAATGGCATGCAATGGACAAGGGAATCCTAATGGAATCCAATCTAGCAACATGGGAAAATGTCTCCTCAAAATCAATGCATTCTATTTGGGCATACCCCTTTTCAACAAGTCTAGCCTTATTCATTGTCACCGTGCCATGTTCATCATGTTTGTTTTTGAGTATCATTTGGTGCTAATGACATTATTATCAGTTGGTCTTTCTATTAGAAACTACACATCATTCCTTTGGAATTGATTTAGTTCCTCTTGCATGGCTAAGATCCAATCCAGGTCATTTAAAGTATCTTTGACATGTTTTGGCTCTATTTTGGATGTGAAGCAAAAGTGACTAAGGATGCTTTCAATTTATCTCTTAGTCTTCACTCTAATGTTGGAATCACCAATAATGTCTATTGGAAATGTGTGTCCTAACAAAGCCATTCACATAAAATATAAGCATGATTAATTAATATTATATCATCACATGAATTTGTTTCTTTATATGGGTAATTATTTGATCTCATGAGATGAGA
>JAOXJP010027507.1:0-16987 GCA_025762735.1 Platanus orientalis
ACAGGACTAGAATGTAAGCTTCAATCTTGCCTTATTCAGTAGTGCTCCAGAGATTAAGTTGCATCATACATTAGGTATGCGGAAGATGTCCTTCAACTTCAAAATCTTTTTAGAAGTGAGCCTCAGTTTGATTGTTCATTTCCTTATAATAGAAGAAGTATTTAAGTTTCCCATAAATACCTTTTCACCATCTCCGACAGCTTTGTAGGAGGTAAAAGCATCTCTGTCACAACAAAAATGTTTGGTGGTCTTAGTGTCCACCACCCAGTCTCTAGTGTTCGCAACACAGTTTACCTCAATAACCATTACAATAATCATTTCTTCTAGTTCTGCCACGTTAACTTTAACGCTCTTTTTCTTCTTATAGCGACACACTGATGTAGGATGACCATACTTTTCATATGAAAAACACTCCACTCTATTCTGTTAGGATTTTTTTTGAAATTCTTAATGTTCTTCTTGAAGAATTTCCTCTTCCCCTAAAATTTATTTTCTTTATTAACTTTCTAAGTTTCCAAATTTCCTACAATATTGGTGTGTCCTATCAATTCTATAGATTTTTGAGTCTTTTCTTCTAGACGGTTGTTTTCTTCCGAATGAATGTGTATTATCAGTACTTTCAAAGGTAAGTTCTTCATTTTCCTTCTCATGTTGTTTTGGTAATCCTTCTAATAAGGAGACAACTTTTCTAGGAGAACTCCTGCCACAAATTTTTCTGCCTAAAGCATACCATCTATCTCCAACTGAGTAACCAGGTTCTGGAACTCATGAATCTGTGTAAATACGAATTTGTTTTCAGTCATTTTGAATTCAAGGAAATTCCCTATTATGTGTTTTTTATTTCCTTCGTCTTGAATTTCATATTTCTTTTCTAGGGCTTCCCAAACATCTTTAGCATATAATCTTTTATATAGTATATGTCATATAACCCATTTGATAAAGTATTTAATATAGCATGCTGACATATTTTGTTAGCATTATTTCAGTTAAGTGTAATCCTAGACCGTACAGGTTCCAATTGTTCATCAGATTCCGGAACTCCAGGTTCAAACAAGACATAGGCTACATTGGCTATCTCAAGCAAGAAGAGTACCTTCTTCTGCCATCTCTTAAAATATGAACCATTGAATGGCTCAACCTTTGAAACATCAGGAATGGTATAGTCCATGTTAATAGTAAATTCAGAGATCCAAAATAGGGTATACTTAAGACTATCAGTTCGTAGAAAAAGTTCCGAGTTTATCAAAATATCACTTTAAGATTGTAAGAAATAATGATTCCAATAAAAGTTAATAGTAGTAAATAATCCAATACTCTATGTAATGCAACAACAATAACCCTCAACAGAAGTAAAGTATATATCTCTAAATTATATACCATGCACAAAGTAACTCATAGGGCATATACACAGATCTATGACAAAAGTCTGAATAGAAGATGCAGTCCAAAGGTATATAGAGAAAACAATATACAAATAAAGAGATAGAAACAATTATCAGTTTGTTGATGTGCAAGTCGTGTATGAACACTGTCCTTAAAGTGATATTCGCTGGCCACTCAAGATACGTAAGGCTTGTTCGAAAATCACCTTCAGGAACACGAACTCCTCCACTAAGATCCATACGGTCAAGCAAAGAATCAAGATGAACGACTCAGAGCTCTTAGACAGAAACCAAAAAACAATAAAAACCAATAAACTAGAAAATCATAATAGGAAGAAGATGATTGATTGTTTTCTATCTATCTCGCTTGTTAAGGTTCCATTCTTAAAGAGACCAGGGCGCCCAACAAATGGCATATTACCAAGTTGGGATGCACCTATTAAGTAATATAATTAATGTTAATTAATATTGATTTGGTGCTAAATCCATACCCACTAGGGTACTTAATGCATATGGATTCTTAGCCATTACGCATTAGTATATGATATATATAACTTTAAGGTTTTTAAAGAAAGTTAATAAATAAAATAAAATAGATTCATTAAAAAATTATATATGTGCATGTACACCACACCACGCCTGACCCTGATCTGGCCCAGCTCGGTTCGGTTTGATTTAGCGCACGCATGTGATGCAAACAAACAACCTCCAGCCTCTCTTCTCTTCTTTAACCCTATTACCCCTTAAGTTTTTGCATTTACTTATTAGGTGGAATTGGAAGTTCTTCACTTCCAACATGGGATTAAGCTTTTAAGAGGAAAGTACTTTTGGTTGGGTTTGATTTGGATTCAGAAGGGAACCACTAAAAGTTAAATGAATTCCTTTAAATTCAAACTTCCCTCCAATAAATTTATAAAACACCCTTTGGGCTTAAATCAAAGTAGTGGGCCTATTCATCCCACATACTAAATAACCCAAAAGATTTTATTTTGAATCTTCAAACATTGACCAAATCTAGCACAACTTAGGCTCATCACACAAGGACCAAGTTCAGGCTCATTACAAGCCTGAGATCTTAGCTCATTAAACTCAGGGTTACTGCTACAGGTCCTAATCTTAAACCCAATATCCCATGAACTGAACCTAATCCTAAAGGCTAAAGATATAACTAGTTGAATCTGGCCCAACAACCCATCTTTTAACTATATTTATATATATAAATGATGTATAAATATATTTAATGTTTGAAAATATAATATAATAATCTACATCTATATGTATTATACACATATATAAGACCTGTAACAAGTCAAGCTTTTAGTGAGCTAAGTCTAATTCAACTTAGCTCAAACCCACTTAGCTAAACAAGCTCAATTGGAGGCTCAAACTCAGCTCATGATGAGCCAAGCTGAGCTAGCTTGGCTAAATGACAGCCCTAGGTTAAGGTAAAGGAATGCTAATCATAGTAAGTAATCTAAGGTCACTTTACCTCATAACAATCATCCTTAGTTAACAAAAGTTAAGTTTTTGTTATCACCATGTATCACCTCCTTACAAAAGCAAAGCATATTTTTTCTTTCTTGGCAATAGAAGCTTGGTCAAGTTGACTTTTCCAACTTTTGGCCAAACTGACATTTTCAACTTTTAATTCAGTGGCGAGTAGCTGCTCACAAAAGTTGCCCTTCAGTCATTGCTAAAAATGTTGGGTATGAAGGTTCTCTAGATAGAGTATCAAAATATTCTTCTAAAGGTTGTGATAAATCATTTCATTTTGAATTTCCGTCGCTTTTGAACGCAAAAGGGCATGCTTCAATATGATCATTTTTTTAGTTATAATCATCTTCGGATTTTGTGTTATTTAGAGGAATAATGTTCTGTCCATGATGTATCACCCCCTCATAGTGGGGTGTGGGTTCCATGCACTTTTGTGTGGAGCCGACATCCCCTTTGAGGGGGGCAGGGGAAGGGTACATCCTGGACAGACTGTTATTTTGGTTCCAATTATGTTTTGGTGATGAATTGGAGTAGCAATTGTTTTCTTAAAGATTTTAGATCAGCAAAAGATTGCGAAAAAAAAAAAAGGACTAATTGGAGCCAATAAGGAGAAATTGTTAATTTTCATAAGTAGAAAGATTTTCTTGCAGCATAACTTCAAAATGGTATAAGCTTTCACTCAAAAGTCCAATTAAGATATTTTTTGCATTGGAAAGAGGACTTCAAGAGATAATTATTACCTCTCGAAGGATTCTCAAACTACACCGTTTTGAAGGTAAAAATTTAGTCCAAATGTCTTCGTTCTGTTTAGGTTGATTTTGAATAATTTGTTATTTTATTTCCTTTGCTTTCTTGATAAGTTTATCCGTATTTTGGTTTTATTGCCAATTTGCATTGCGTTTCTTTGGTTAGGATTGAGATTAGGGATTTAGGGTTAAGATTAGTTTCTTTTGTAATGGAAATAAAAAACTCAAAGCTATGTTCTTTTGAGATGGTTGATGAATAAGAGTTATTGAATTACTCTTTTTTTTTTTTTTGGCAAAGAGCGATAGCTCAATTCATTCTCAAAAAGTGTCCTCATTACAAATGTTCATAGCAATGATGGAATAAATATGCTGACAAAAAAAAGTTCCATTCCATTTAGTGGATAGATGTTCCTTAGATGCAAGAGCTGCCATTAATAAATGGGCAGCCTTGTTGCAATCTCTCGGGACATGAGAAATGGAAACTTGTGAATTTTGATCTACCAAGAGGTGACAGTTAGAAATAATATTATGGATCTTCCAGGGACAATGTGCTTGCTTGTTGGTGATAAGTTGCACTATCTTGCTACTATCCCCTTCCGTGTAGATTGGAAGGGGTGGGAGCTCCTCTAATAGTTTCAGCCCCAAGAGAAAAGCCAACGCTTCTGCCTCATCTGGACTGCAGGGACTAAACTTAACTGTTTCCCCTTGAATGAACAATCTTGTAGAGTCTCGAACAATGGCTGCAGCCGTACTTAAGGAACCAGCTGCCCCATCCACATTTATTTTTAAGGCACCAGGTGGAGGAGCCGACCATTGATGCACCAAGTGGGAGGCCTGGACTCTACTTCCTTAATCCGTGGATAAGCTCAACTCTGTGTTATAATCGTTGGCCATTTGATTTGCTTTTTCTAAAATGTTTTCGGCTGAGATTGATTGATGCTTGAAGAGCAACTTGTTCCTTGCTTTCCATATTCACCACATAATAATTGATCCTTGAAAGAACACCATTCTATCTGTTAAAGGGGGAAGCCAGGCTTCAATCCATTCTCTGCAGCTCTTTTTACAATTTTTGAGCCTAAGACCCAATGGGGACCTGAACCAAACTGCTTTGGCCACTTCACAGTCATAAAATAGATGATCGATTTTTTCTCTCTTCTCCCCACAAATGGGACACATTGTGTCGCATTCAGTGACATATTTACCTAGTTTTGATTTGAGTGGCAAGGCACTGTTGAGACACCTCCAAAGGAAGATAAAGACCCTTGGTGGGATGTTTTTTTAATTCCAGAAATTTAGCAAGAATTTCCTGAGATTTTCATCATTAATCCCTGAAGTGGAACCTGAGGAGTCTAGGAGTTTGTACATAGACTTGGCTAAAAATTTACCTAACGAGGTCTTTGTCTGGATTAAATCATCATCTTTATTGTGTTCTTCCCCGGAGAGATGAATATGAATTTGTACACAGACTTGGATGAGTTGAAGATGACATCCCTAATATCTTATTCATCGGGTACTTTACCAATGTTCTGATTCTCTTCCTCTGATACAAGCTCTTCAGTCACTTCAAAATCAGCAGGCATCAAATCTGGGGTTGCTTAACTGAATATGTCGTTGAAGTAATTTGTAAAGGATGAGATTATCTCCTTGGATTGTATAGTCCACTCTCCATTCTGAGTCCTCACTGCAGAGATTTTATTTTTCCATCTTCTGTTCAGAGTTGTTGTATGAAAGAACCTGGTGTTCTTGTCTCCCTCCTTTATCCAGGCTACGCAGGATCTTTGTCTCCAATATATTTCTTCATTGAGTAGTGTCTCATTATATTTGTTGACTAAGGCCTGTTCTTCCATTCTTGCTTCATCTGAGTAATATCCTGATTGGATTTGGGCTAGCCGATCCTTTATTGATGAAAGCTCATTTTGAACATTGCCAAAGCTTTGTCCACTTCATTTTGTGATGCATCTCCTGTACTTGTATAACCTGGATGTGATTTTTACCTGTTGTTCCTAACACCATGCCTCCTTAGAGGCCTCAAGAAAACTCTCATTTGTCAGCCACATAGCTTCGAATCTGAAGTTTATAGTCTCTTTCTATGTTAATCTTTGGTGTATAAGTGTTTTTTCTTGATTATCACATATTCATCTCTTCCTTGTATTTACTTCTACTTCTCTTATAAGTTATAACACGCAATTCCAATCAGGGTTGTGCTATGAATGGAAATGAGTCCGTGTAACATTCACATTCATTCATATGCCATGACACCAAAATGAATTGGTTTCATTCTATGTGACAACCTAATTTAACTCAATCTTACATATTTATGTGGTTTTATCCTCTTCCTGTGTTAACGTGTGGTATGTAGGTGTGTACTCTCGATATCACGCATTCTTCTCTTCCTCGCATCTACTTCTACTTCTTCTTCTTACACGCATTTTCCAATCAGGACTATTCCACAAATGGAAACGAGTACACGTAAAACTTGCATTCATTCAGACGCTATATATTCTACTAAAATAAAATGGTTTCATTCCATGTGGCAAGCTAATCCAACACAGCATTAATTATTTGTGTGGTTTTGATCATATTAGCTATTTGAACATCAGTTTGATCTAATATGCTTACAAGCTATCAACTTCTTATGAAATTAGAAAGCAAATAGAGTAATTTGACTCGCTAAATTGGTCTGTCTAGGAGAAAGGTCATGGGAGCGAATTCCCACTTACACATTCTTACATTAACAACATTTTTTATTTGCATCTTTATTTCCTGCAATGCAGGTCCACACAATGATATTTTGGTTTGCAACTTCTGGGTGTTTTAGCACGTCCTGAAACAATTCTTCTAGTAATTTTATCTTTTTTTCTTTTATTTTACGATTTATTATTATTTGTCATCGTCTCCAGGGGATTTGGTAATCTAACAAGTTTTCTGTGTGTGTGCAGTAGATTGAAGGATGTCGGATCGTAATAATGACGACTCTTCTGTAGAAATTACTGCTTCAGTCAAACTAAAGCTCGATACACTACCTCCAACCGACGTGCCAAAAACTTGTATTTACAAAATCCATGAGCGGCTTCGCAAAATAAATGAGAATGCTTACACGCCTGCGGGAGTTGCAATCGGCCCTTATCACCATGATAAACCAAACTTGCAAGCCATGGAAGAGTATAAATTGCGATACGTCAATGCCATCCTTGCTCGGTGGCCAGAGATTAAATTGGAGGAGTACGTCAATAAGTTGAGTGAGTTAGAAGGAAGTGCTCGTGAGTGCTATTCGGAAACTATCAATCTTAATACAGAAAAATTTATAGAAATGATGCTAGTTGATGGTTTGTTTATTGTTGAATTCCTTCTCAGGCTTGGGAATGTGGTGAGGAAAGATGAGGAAGATCCCATATTCAACATCCATTGGATTTTACCATGTTTAGCTCAGGATATGGCCCTACTTGAAAACCAAATTCCTATGGTTGTCCTTTGGACTTTATTTGATCTAATTAAGGCCCCTAACTACACAATTAATTTTCTTACCTATGTCGCTGTCTTGTTCCTTGCTTCCGGGTTCCGTGACACCATTCATAGGGATTTTAATGTAAGGGACTACCATGAAAGCAACCATTTGCTTGATCTGTTAGCCAAGTCATTCGGAGCTTCATTTCCACAAGTAAAGCCAATGTCTGGTCAACGGAAATTTATACGAAGTGTGACAAAGCTCCAACAGGCCGGGGTCAAATTGAAGAAGGGTAACAGTAATTGTTTCCTAGACATAAAGTTTAATAATGGGAATTTGGAAATTCCTCCACTATACATTCAAGGCTCGATGGAATCTTTGTTGCGAAATTTGATTGCTTTGGAGCAATGCTCTTATGGGCATGACACTCGCATCACATCATACGCGCTCTTGATGGATGACCTCATTGACTCTGCTGATGATGTGGCATTGCTCTGTGATCATGAAATTATCAAGAATGGCCTGGGTGATAATAAAGTCGTGGCCACTCTTTTCAACAAGCTCTGCGTCGAGGCTGTTTATGATGGATTTTATTACACTGACCTTTGTGACAAAGTGAATACATATTACAACACTCCTTGCCATAAATTCATGTCAGCATTGAGGCGAGATTATTTCAGCACTCCATTGAAGTTCCTTTCGATAGCTATTGTAGCTTTTCTCTCGATTGTCACCGTGGTAGGAACCTTATTTTCCATCCTTTCCTTCTCAATTCACAAATCTTAATCACTGGGTTTACTGTTTATTTTAGTTGATGGATATTGCAAAAGTACTCACTTTCAATTTCTGTCTCATTGTATTAGGACTATCCTACTCAAGCAAATCAAGTAAAAAAATAAATGAAATACTCAGATTGATGTCTGTAAATGTGATGATCTCAATTGGATTCTTTCTTTCACTCATAAATGTTGTTCTGACTATGGCAATAATTCAAAACATGTCTGATCAAGTGAAAAACATAAAATAGTTGATATATATAAATTTTACTACCAAATAAAGTAAAACTTGTGGAGGGATGTAAGGAAATACTATGAGAAAGAGCTTCCCAAATTACAAAGATGCATTTAGAAGTTCTTGTGCAACCTAGATGTTAAACTTGTCTAGTCACGAAGGGGCTACACAGGGTATATAATTCTGCTTGAAGAAAGCCTGATCTTAAAGTTGCTTTCGCTCTGAATGGAAATAATCCCAGGAAATTACAAGTTTGATTCTCTAATATATTTGTATCTATAGTGTCCAGGTTTAAGATATGCAACCTCCCACGTATAAAACCCAAAACTCTCAGGCATAGAAAATATGACGTAATACTCAAATCTTCTAGTCGGTAGATGGGAACTTTCTAGAATGGTCAACATTATTAATACATACAGTGCACGGTAATATTGATCTACAGTGCTTCATTTCTTATATTTATTAATTATGTCAAAACAGGTCAACCAACTTTGACCACCTGAAACACATTTACAGTCAACCTTAACTTGTTTATTTCGTGTTGGGTTTGTGTCAGGTTCACAGGTCGTGTCAAACATTGCCACCTCTAACCTCAACCAATGCCCTTCAATTTTTAATACTATCATGTTATTAGCGGTCGATGGGATCATGAAACCTTGTATCGACCAGGTATCTCAAAAGAAGGTATGATCCTACTTTGGACTGCGAATACGTGAACTTCATCATAAAAGTTCTTTACTTCTCACTTTGAGCCCTGCGAGTTTGACCATATATATCTCCAAGGATTTTTGGGAAAGTCGCGAAATGACATTTTCTTCTAAATCAAAACTGAGACTTCAAAATTCGCAATCAACTTCAAAATATTAAAAAGGCCTCTCTTTGAATATTTGGAACCAATTAAATGTTATGCTTGTTGGGGTAGAGTCTGATGTGAACCGAAGGCAAGATGAACCTTGGAAGTGAGTTCCAGCAATGCTCGATCAATCCAAGCACAATTTGTTGCATATTTGTCTTGTAGTTTGTTGTATGTTTGCTTGCTTATTTTCGCATTTATTGCATCCCAAGGAACTCGCTTCAAGAGGGGGTTATAATCTTAACAAGTAGTATCAGAGCTAGGTTTCTTGTCAAGAATGGAATGGACTATTCCAAATTTAGAAGAAAGTTAGGTTCCTCATTAGAAGGAAAGATGCAGTTCCAGATTCACGGTTGGTGGTTCGGTAAGAAGTCAAGGTTTGCGATTTTAGAAGAGTTCTTGATTCGAGTGGGAGCAATGGGAACAACAGGAAAAGAATCAACAAGGTTTTTTATTGAGAAGTTCGATGGTAGGAATTTCACATATTGGAAGATGCAAATAGAGGATGTACTCTATCAGAAAAATCTCTATCAGTTGCTTGAAGGAAAAACAAAGAAGCCTACGATGATATCAGAATCAGATTAAGACGAGCTTGATAAAAGATCCTTAGGTATGATTCATCTCTCTCTATCATCGTCGATTACTTTTAATATTTTCAAGGAAAAAACCACGAAAGACTCATGGTTGTTTTTTCTCCTATGTATGAAAAACCATCGGCGTCTAACAAAGTGTTTTTTATGAAGAGGTTGTTCAACATGAAGATGGGTGAAGGTAGAGGTGTGGCTGAACATTTGAATGAACTTAACACGGTTACTAATCGGTTATCTTCAGTAGGCATCAACTTTGAGGATGAAGTTAGGATCTTGGTATTGTTGTTTTCTTTTTTAGAAAGTTTGGATGGTTTAGTGATGACCTTAAGTAATTCTTCGGGTTCAGGTACACTCAAGTTTGATGAAGTGGTGAGTGTGTTACTTAGTGAAGAGATTTGGAGGAAGTCCTCAAGAGATTCATCGGTGAGTGGGAGTGCCTTGAACATGGATGGAAGAGGAAGGTCATCAGTGAAAGGATCTGGAGGTACTAGATCCAAGTTCAGAGGAAAGGGCAGGGTTCAATGTTTTTATTGGAAGGAGTTTGGCCACATAAGGAGGGATTGTCCAGAACATATTAACAAGAACAAAGGTGATAGTCCCATTGATGGTGTTGTGGCGGTTGCAATGCAAAAAGAGGAATAGGACGAATATCTTTGAGATGTTCTCACAGTCTCCAAATGTATTGACACTATTTCTTATGATGAGTGGATATTAGATTCAAGTTGTCATATTCATATATGCTCTAGGAGGGAATATTTTGATGAGTTCTAGGAAAAGAAGACTGGTTATGTATAACCATCTGCAACTCTTCTTTTTGCCTTCAATCATGTCCCTAGTCTTGATCTCTTCTGGATTCTCCCACTAGACATAAAGACACTCTCAATAATCTCCAACTTGGCTTAAACCTCAGCCTCTTGAAGACTTCCTAGTGAACCTTTCCTTTAATAGCATGTTTGTTAAGACAATAACCTTTGACATGTGCACCACACTCCACCTTTGGCTCTCACCCCGAAACCCACCTTAGAGAATTACCTACATTTGTCCTTTTTGTGAATATTATGCCATGTACCTGAAATGTACCTTCACCACAAGACTAGGGACATATCGATGTCTCAACACAGGTACAAAAGATAAAAAATGGACATAGAGCATCAGTCTCTAAGTGGGAGATTGTTATGGTGGAGTTTGATGTGAACTGAAGGCAAGAGGAACCTTGGAAGTGAGTTCCAGCAGTGCTCGATCGATCCAAGCACAATTGGTTGCATAGATTGTAGAAAATGAAGACCAAAAGGTTGTAGGTTCAATTCAGGATCGATCCCGGATCAATCTAGGCACCCAGTTCAATCTAGGATCGATCCTATGATGCGAAACAGAAATAGAAACCTTCGTAGAGAACAAGGAAGGTAGGGTTTCATGGGGGGATCAACTTATATGATTTACATAAGGTCTTTATTGTTGTTTAGGGTTAATAGAGAGGTTACTCAAAGGGTTTGCAAGGTTTGAGAGAGTGATGAAAAGCTTGAGAAGAATTTTCTCTTTGGGTTTTCTCAAGGTTCTCTTAGTTGAGAGAAAATGTGAGAAAGGGAAAACAAAAAGGGGGTTTCTCAAGGGTTTTGGGTTGTGATAGTGAGTAAGAGAGGAAAGCTTATAGCTTTGTATTCTTCCATTATAGTAAAAGGTTTTTTGTGTGGCTTTGTGATTTTTCCCTAGTCTTGGGGTTTTCCATGTAAATCTTTGTCTTGTGGTTTGTTGTGTACTTACTTGTTTGTTTCTACGTTTATTGCATCCTAAGAAACTCGCTTCAAGAGGGGGTTATGATCCTAACAATGCCAAGATGCTTTCTTTAATTGAATAGTTAATATACAATGGATATATTGTATTCAACATCTTAAATGGATTTGGTACCGACTCTCCGTCATTATCTTGATGATGACTAAATACCCTCTACCCAGCTTTGAAAAATTGTATGGCAGGCTCTTAGATCAAGGGCCACATTCTACCTGATTAGTGATGTGGTCATGGTCCTCAAGTTCTAGGTTTCATCATGAGGATAATAACCACAACAATGACAATCAGGATTTCCAACATCTTGACCCTATATGATCCTTCCTCTCAATGCATAAATCGATCTATTTTAACAACTGAACATGGACCCACTGTTTTCCAAATCTAGAGCATTGGCCAATACCATCGCAACATCACATATCTATCCAATGACCATTGTAATGCCATTTTAGATATATTTGTCAATACAAATTTCGTGTTAAACATAAAATATGTAATAAATTCAAATTAATGAAATTCTTTATATCAATAAATGGGATATAATCTCTTTGATTTTATACTCTTTTACAAAAGACTAAAACCTATTCTCATTAGTCGAATCTAAGGGCCTAACAGCGAATTTATTTAATTCAAATGTCGATGTCATTATAAGAAAAGGCACTTCTGTGGCAACCTTTTCACGTCAACATGAAAAGTTGATGCTAAAAACATATTTTTAACTTCCATTGACAACCATTGATTCTTAGGTTCCATCACCATCCGTTGATTCTAGGTTTCACCTATTTATCGAAACAAAACCCTAATTTCCATTTTGTCTCTTTAGTACTAGAACCTCTTTTTTTTTCCTTTTGTCTCTATTCTCTTCGACCACAAGATTTCAATAAGATCTCTTCAACGACGAGATTCTTACAGGATCTCTTCTGCGGCAAGATTCCAATAAGATCCCTTCAGTAAAATCTCTTCAACGGCAAGATTCTAACAAGATCTCTTATGCAACAAGGTTCTAGCAAGATCCCTTCATTATCAGTTGGAGATAGTCCCTACTCTTACCATTTTTGCTCAATCAAAGACCTCATTTAAGCTGCTCTTTCCATTCAATGCGCAGCTAGGGTTTTGAATGCTTCGTTGGTAGCTTTGTTGAAGAGATGAGCACTTAGAGATGTTTCCATGAAGCTTTTTGGATTTTCAAAGGGGTGATTAAAATTGAAGTTTCTGAAGGGGTGATTGAAGTTGGATCAAAAATTTGCAACAAATTCGATCCTTTTGAGGTCAAATTCAGTGGCACCTATTCATCGGCATCGATTCCAATGCACAGAATCACAGTTTACAACAGGTAGCGAAGAATTGTTCATGAGTTCCTCGTTCCGGAGGTATTACATGCTCCAATTGTTTTATTTTATTTTTGGAGTAAAGAGCTCCAAAATATTTTTATTTTGTTTTTCAATTACTCTTCTTCTTCTAAGACACAAATTTCTATTCTAATTTGATGTTTCCACAAGGCAATTAGTTTTATTATTCACGTATCAGTGCAATTTCTGCTTCAGGTCCATTAATAATTATGTTTTGTTCAACTCAATTGCATGACCGATGCATATTACTCGCAATGTCCTTGTTTTGGACATTGTGATATAAATTTAAATAGATTTCTTTGAGGGACTCTACTTCTTTCGTTAGAGATGTTTTTTGGGGATTTGAAGACAAAACATTTTATTAGATAACTTCAAAATAAATAGAGTTCTCTCTCCTTGGATCATGGAAGAGATCGGATTACAACTAACAAGATTAACGAATACGATTTTCCTACCAAAAGACTAGGAAGCTAACCTACCAACAAATAAGATTTACTTACCAAAAGACTAGGAAACTAACCTAGCAGATCATAGCTCAATAACAACCTCTTTATTGTAGGATAATCCAAACATCTAAGAGATATCCTAAGAATTGTTCAACATTTGAATTGCTACATTGCATGGCTTTACATCTAACATGGGCACGTTACATCCCTCCCTGCTCCGAACCTGGTTCAACCACAAATTGGAAACGGAGAAATTTGGTGAGGAGAGTCTGGAGGTATTCCCATGTTGCATCTTCCTTGGCGAGCCCTGCCCATTGAACCAAAACCTTGGTTACTGCATGATTGTCACATTTCACCACTTGTCTATCCAATTTTGTTGTTGGTTTGGTTAATAGAACACCCTCTTGATCGGTCTCAGGAAGAGTTATTTGGACGCTATCTTTGTTTCCCACATTCTTTTTAAGACAAGAAACGTGGAATACCGGGTGGACGCATGAGTGTGTCAGCAACTCTAGGTGGTATGCCACCACTCCAACTTTTTCCAAAACTTTGTAAGGTCCAAAGTAGCGATGTGACAATTTGAGATTGGTTTTGAAACTTATAGTTTGCTACCTGTGAGGTATGAGGTGCAAAAACACCATGTCACCTTCTTCAAAAGAACGTTCAATCCTAAGGGTGTCAACCATTGTTTTCATCCTTTGTTGTGCCTTGAGCAAGTTCTCCTTAAGAAGGGCTAAGCTTCCTTCCCTATTGCATAGCACTTGATCCATGACGTCCACTTTGGTGGTACCTTTAACATAGGAAGCTAAGCATGTGGTAGAACCCCATATGTAGCCTTAAAAGGCATCATCCCCGTCGAGGCATGCTAGTTGGTATTATTCCAGAATTTGGCTAAAGATAACCATTTATTCCATTCCTTTAGTTTCAAGCCATAGAAGTACCTTAAATATTGTTCTAAGTCTTGAGAAACGATGCATGGTCTCGATATGAGCCTTTGTATTTACATCATTTTGTTAACTTAGGACATTTTTTTTCCTTAGACATTGTTTGTCTTGACAAGAGTCTTTTCAATTTTTGGCTTATATATATAATGAAACTATATTTAGACAAATTTTTGTCCATAGATTCTTTTATTTCACTGTAATTTGTCATTTTATACTCTTTTATTATAAGACATTTTTGTCCTTGTACGGGCCATAGTGTTTGGCTCATATCACTTGTCGCAAGACATTTTTGTCCTTAAATACCACTTTTTTTTATATGAAGGTTTACACTGCTTCAAATACTTACCATCGAATCGTTCACTGGTATACACGAGTTGATGAATATCTTCATAAAAAACTTTGCAATCTGGAATTAGTCTTTCCCAAGTGAATGGCCATTCCATTATGTTTGGATTTTTTGCTCTCAAAGACAGCATTGCCCCCCGAAACGCACTATTAGGTTTGTCCTTTCTTGGGATGTGACCCTCAATATGGCTCACATCATTTTGACAAGCCATTTTAAGTCCCCAAAACGATATGTTAGGATCACCAAACCTCGCTATCGTGAAGCCTCCAAAGGGTAATCCCTTGCTTACCATTGAGGCCATGTTCTTAAGCCCAGAGTCTATGCTCTTTTTTTCCCTATAGACACTTGATTTCCCTTAGTTCTAAGTTCTTCTTTCAAGTTCATCTTGACCCTCGATATTGAACTTATTTTGTCAATCCTTGTTGCACTGGTCTCGTTTAACCCTAATCACTGCAAAGCCTTCAACGTCTTGATCGAGTACTTTCCTGTCTCGACATCCTTCTCTCAAATAGCATGAGTCATGGCGATTGACCCTTTTTTGGGGCAATATTATTCGATCATCCCATATTATGTTGATAGTGGCCATGTCGACACTTATCGGCTTCGAGATTATAGTAACTAATCCCTGCCATGCAACCAATAAGCTTTTATGCTCAATTGTTGCTCTACAACCTTTGGCAGTCACTTCATTAATTGTGACTGTATTAATATATAAATGTATCGGGGCAAGGTTGGCCTTGTTTCCTTTTTCTTGGATCATCATTCGACATGCTAATTTGCCTTTTTTATTCTCTTTTATTACTTATTTGATCACGATTAGCTCGATATTGACTAATTCATCAAGAAGTTTTGCCTCATTTTTCCCATCACGAGGGATTTACTGATTGATACACTCGACCACTAGTTCCTTGGTACCTCAAGGGTCAGTGTCGAGTTTGGTTGCGTTATGTTTCTTAAAAGACTGATTTTTCTCATTTACTAACTTGCCACATGTTCCCTTATCTGCTTGCCTTGAGATTTTCCTAGCACACATCTCGTGTGATCATCTCTTTGCTTTGTTCTTGGAACTTTGACCATGTATCGACCTTGTGCATTGATCATCACCCGGTTGACTTAGAGGCTCGAGTTCTCTTCCTTCATGATCTCGAGACGGTAAATCTCACTCCCACGGAGGGTGCCTATATTTTTTGCCTATTTCCTCACACGACTGTCGGTGAGAATTGTATTGACTTAGGGAATTCCCTTGAGATACATAACTTGCACTTTTCAACTGTTGAGCTTTATGTTTAAGGTAGCCCATACTGTTGAGATTTTTACCATTTATCAGGGGGTTTCTTGGGTCTTTTCCAAAGCATGGGTGCCCCTCGAAAACTTTCTCAATATAGTAGATTTAAGGCTCAACCGAGTTGGTTTTGGCCTTATGGAGGTTGTTCTTCGTGAATAGCCAACTCCTGATGAGCTTTCTCGTATGGGCCTCCCATTGGGATCTCAAGTCGTTGGTTATCGAGATGAACTGCTGTTCGACCTTGTCCCTCAATCTCCTCAGGGTTTCTAGTGTAATGCTATTGAATTTTATCTCTTCAAACCATTATTTGCTGCTATGCCCTACTCTTCTCTCAAACTGACCTTATTCAACCATTAACCGGAAAGTTGTAGCAATTGTCTTGGCCAACCTGTCGTATATGTCACGTCTGCCATAAGATTTTGGGGGTTTTTCGCACCAAGACTTACCATAGAAAGTATCACTTCTATTTTTCAAGGTGTTGAATCTTTTTCCCCCTTGAAGTGACCTTCCACTGTGATTGCCAATCTCTATGCTGCTAGGAAAATTTCCTTCTTCCTTACTCGGTTCTGGATATGGGTAGCCTAGATGACTAGAATGGGTCGGGTACATGCCTCAACAAAGAGGACTTTTCACAAACTTCAAAGGGAAGGAATGGGAAAAGTAAAACCAAACTTTGTTGATATGACAATTGATAGCACAATACAAATGATTTTCTCAACTTAAGGAGTCACCAATCTCTTCAAAAGAGTTGTACTACTCAACGTCAAACAAGTTAGCGATAGAAACTAAGGAATGAACCAGGTTCAATCCACTCAAATCAAATTACAGACAAGATTACGCTACTCCTACTCTTATGATAAACCTAGTCCTACTCCTAAGATAGAAATAAAATTTGATGTTGATGTTGAAGATTCTTTCTTCTTCTACTTCTCATCTATTTATATCGAATCAATTAGTTGTTGCAATTATAATTCCTTCTTCACGAGTGGTTACTTCCACTTCCCACTCTTCCTCTTCGTCATAGTAACCTCTTTCATTCTCTATCGTGGCAGCTAATGCCCGTCATGGGGTGTGTAGTGACATTGCTTCACTTGCTTCATGTAAGTGATAATCCACGTTCAATACATGTCGGATGTCACGATATGTATTTTAACTCTGACTCCAACATGTGTCTCCATTTGTGGATGTATTTCTAAGTTAAAGAAAATCCATGTATCCTTCACCTATAAGCCAATTTTTGGATGGTACCAACACAATATATATATATATATATATATATATGTGTGTGTGTGTGTGTGTGTGTGTGTGTGT
>JAOXJP010027518.1:0-16987 GCA_025762735.1 Platanus orientalis
GTTTCGAGTTTGATCCTTCGATCCGGCTCAAATCTCCCTTTTCAAACAAAATAGACTCAAATAGAGTTTAGATTTAGTCTCTAGAAGGTAAGTGAAGCAAGAAATTGCAAAAAAAAAAAAAAGAAGGAAATTTTAGGGTTTTCTATGAGCTGCAATATAGGGGTGGTGAGCTGCGAGACGCGGCATGCGATACCCCCCTGTATCGCATGTCTCTGGCTTAAAAGAGCAAAAAAATGTCCATTTTAGACAATTTATCACAAGATGGTACCGTATCACGATAAATTGTCCAAAACTCGAAATCTCGTATTATATACCTATTTCGTGCCGCAGCCTTGCAATATCGATACGTATCGGGCAATACGCCCCGTATCACGCGAGATTTTGAACCATGGTTTAGAAGCAGTCATTACAAGGAACATTGGAGAAAGGCGATAGTCTTATTTGGTGCAGAGAAAAGTTAGGGTTGTTCTCAGTGAAGTCAATATATGAGTCATTTGAGAAGCCTGCCCCTCCCTTCAGAGTAGCAAAGCTAATTTGGAACCCAAACCTCCTTTCAAAAGCCGTCTTTCTTTATGGTTGGCATTTCTAGGGAAAGTGCTCACTCTTGACAACCTCCAAAGAAGAGGGATATGCCTTGCTAACTGGTGCAACCTTTGTGGGTTAGCCGAGGAATCGGTGAGCCATCTATTCCTTACATGTCCAGCTTCCTTTCTGATTTGGTCTGCCTTTATTAATAGATTTCATCGCTGTTGGGTATTCCCTAACACTTTCCAAAAGACAATAGAGGGATGGAATGAAGAGCATTTGAGAGACTTGTCGCTTAGGGGCCAGCTCCTTTGGGTATGCTCTCCACATATGATAGTGTGGACCATCTGGATGGAGCGAAATGCCTGGATCTTTGATCGGGTAGCTCCCATATAAGGCTCTCTCTATATTTATAGATGGGTTTCCCATTTGCCTATGTTCAAATCTCTCAAATGTCATGTTTGGATTTTTAATTGGGTTGATAATGTAACTTCCATGTAGCCCAGCTGGGTTGTATCTCGTGTTTTTTCTCAATTGAAATGAAATGCCTTACTTTATTGATAAAAAAAATCATTCCAATAACTCATATTGCGGGTACCTCTGCTTCATGGTTTCCCTTCCCCTTTCATGAGTCTGATTGGCCATGATCCTTGCACTAATGAAAATGTGCTCTAACCTCATCATAATCTTGTGTTGATTAGGTATCTATATATTCAACAGAATCGTCGAATACACTTTGATGCAGTACAATCAAAGGGATTGAATCTTTTCACAAATCAAAGTTTAGAAAGTAGATAATTGAATCAATTTTTGCGAGCAGAAGCAATAGAAAACTAAAGTTTTATAATATAATTGAATAATAGAGATTTAAGAGAAATAGGCTAGGGAATTCAAATTAAATTTTTGAATCAATAATGCTGGTTGATTTACTAGAAAGATTTAGGGTTTGAGAAAATCTAAAATTAAAACAAAATTCCTAGGGTTATGAATTAAGAAAATCTAATATGAGAAATAGGGACAATAGGATTTATAATTGAAAGATAACATTTAGATTCAAGTTCAATAACTAGAACTACAATAAGAGTAAGAATTTGAATGTAAAATCAAAATTCTAAATTTAAGAACGTTGTCAACAAGAAAGGCACTTTTTCGGAGGAAGAGATTAAAGAAGCTATTGCTAGCCTTAAGGAGGACAAAGCTATGGGGCCCAACAGTTTCCCCATGAAGTTATATTCGGAATTTTGGGATGTGGTAGGGGAGGATGTGATGCAAGCTATTACGGAGTTTCATTAGCACGCCTCACTTCGCAGAAACCTCAATACCTCCTTCATCTCTCTTATTCCAAAGAAGAGAGGAGCGGTGAAACTTCACGATTTCTGTTTTATTAGCCTTGTAAACATTTTTATAAGCTATTGGCCAAGGTCCTTTCTAGATGCATGGAAGCAGTGATGGGCTTCATCATACCCCCCTCACAGAATGCTTTTGTAAGGGGTCATCAAATAGTGGATTGTTCATTGATTGCCAATGAATGCATTGACTACTGGCACAAGGAGAAGATAGTAAAGGTGGTCTGCCACATTGACATGGAGAAAGCCTATGATCCTATCAATAGGGAGTTTCTATTGTGGGTTTTGGAGCAGTTGGGCTTTGGGCAGAAGTGGTGCTTTTGGATTCAAGTGTGCATTGCAACAACCTCTTACTTCATTTGGTTGAACAGGTCTCCAGTTGAGTTTTCTCGTGGCTCGTGGGGCTTGAGACAAAGTGACCCTCTTTCCCTATAATGTTCAATGTAGCCATGGAAGCTTTGGCTTGTTTGGTGTCCTAAGAGGAAGGTGCGGCCCTCCTCCATGTTTAGAGCATGCAAGTCTCATAACCCTCTTTTTCAGTTTGTTGATGACTCGTTATTCTTTCTCTAGCCATCAGCGAATCAAGTGGCCAATCTCCGAGGCATTCTTTTGATGTTTGAAGCCATATCAGGTCTAAAGGTAAATCTCCCCAAGAGTAGGATGATGGGAGTTGGTGAGGTTCAGAATTTGCTGCCTTTAGTAGAGATCCTGAAGTGCCAAGTGGCTTCCCTGCCTTCTCTCTATCTAGGACTGCCCATAGGGGAGAATCATCAAAGACGATCTTTATGGGATCCCGTAGTGGAAAAGAGTGAGCAGTGGTTAGTGGGTTGGAAGGGTAGGCATTTATCCAAGGGTGGTAAGCTTACTCTTATAAAGAGTGTCCTTGCTAACCTTCCAGTTTATTCATTTCTCTCTTCCAAAGGCGGTCATGAGGACCAAACACTCACATTTGTTGATAGCTCTGTACTTTTCAACAATCACCTTCCTTCATAAGGAATTCTCCTCAACCCCAAAACGCCAGAGCCACTTCGAAAGGAGGGCCCTAATCACATCCCGAATCCTCCTTATCCCCAAACCTCCCACATGTTTAGGCTTGCACATCTTCCCAAGCAACGAGATGGAGACCATTAGCTTCCTTCCATCCCCCCCCCCCTTTGCATCTTTTCAATCAAGTCAACCAGCAACGACAGAATAACAAGAAGGGTAGGAAAGTACGTAGGCAAACTAGCAAGCACCAACTTTATAAGAATGATCTTTCCACCATTGGAAAGAAACATCCCCTTCCAACCCCCCATCCTACTCCGAATCCTCACCAAAACAGGATTCCAAACTTCTTTACTTTTGAATGAGGAGTCAAGAGAAAGACCCAAATAGGATGAAGGAAGACAATCCATCTGATAGCCCAACATCTCAGCAAGCCCCTTCAAATTAGACACCTAACCCACTCAAAAAATCCTGCTCTTGGAAAGATCAACCTTCAGCCTAGAAACCACTTCAAAACATCTAATAACACACCTGAGGAGCCTCAATTGACTGCACAAATTCCTGCAAAAGAATTTCATCATTTTAGAGATGGATTGAGTTTAAGCTTAACAGTAGTTTATTGATTATCAGTGTAACTTCGTTCGACGGGCATAGAGTGCTGCACAAAAGGTATGCATGCCAGTGCAGTAATACTGCAATATTAGATTATATGGTACTATACATATATGGCAGAAGGTATAGAAGGTTTTCATACATCATAAGATCAGAATAGATCAAATAAAAGCAAGGCTCTCAAAACGCCCAAGTGATTTAGACCTTCTTAGCACTAAGGTTGTTCTCTAGTAGCTAAGACAACTAAAGTTTATTACCTGTAACCTAAAATGAAGTTTGAGCTATGATTATTACTTCAATCTGATGGTGATTCTATGTGGAAGAAAAGGCCAAAAATCAATTGAATTTATGAAATACTAATTTAAGCATTAAAATTTTAGACCTTAACTAACTGCCAACCATCCAAGTTACAATATTCAAAACAACTAAACAATAAAAAGTCCATCAAAGTGAAGAAAAAAAATTTGTTGATAAGAGTTGTTTGTGGATGACACCAGTAATCCTCTTAATATTTCATTAAAAAAGAAACTAGTAATCCTCTTAATAAAAGAAATAGAGGAAGAAGTGTGCCATTGATTGCTTAATTAGGTTATGGGCAAGTGCAAGTCTTCTAAGAAGTATTTCTCACATTTCCCTCAAAACTTTATACAATTAAAAGTTTATGGCATTATCATTCCACTTCATGCATTTGATTGCATAGGCTTTTTCTTTTCTTTTCTTTGATTGAATAACTGCAGATTTTATCAAGAGAAAAGACGAAAAGGAACAATACAAGAACTACCATAGGCTGCTGCCTTAAATACCAGGCAAGCACCTAGCCTTGGGATGCCTGGGGGTTCTAGTACTTAGCTGCAATAAATGCCTGGTCACCAAGGTGCCTAGATGAGCTCTTCTAATAATAATGCATTAAAGTAAATCAAATAAATAAATAAGCAAACTAAAGAAAAGAAAATTGACTTCTTTCTCTCAGTTTTTTGTATGTGTATCTGACACACTTTGTTAGAACAAATGGAGTGTTCTAGTTTTTACTAATTTGATGACTGCTTGGTAGAATCTCCATTTCAGTAGTTGTTCCCCATTTTACTATTTGGGCTACTGTATGATACTCTGCCCGAGTGCTTCCTAAATTGTTTCAATGTTTCTGTTTATATCATTGTTATTATGTTGAAACATGGGTAGCTGAAGAGTTACCTTATGATTGAAACTTGTGGGTCTAAACAACTTAACTCCAATGGTGTTTGAATCATGATGATTATCATCTAAAATGTCAATGATGGAAGTGTTTGAGAAACTTTGGATGCAAGGCAATGACATACAACTCTACCAAATTAGATTTGTGTTCCAAGGTAACAGAAGGATGTATAGTTTTAGTATTCTGATATGTCCACATCTCCTTGGACTAGTCAGCTGTTATTCTTAGCAATGCTCTATTTTGTAGTATCAAAGGAGATTGGTGCTGCCCGTATCTTTCATGTCATGAACCAAATTTGTGCAAATTGTGATATTGTTTCTACATTTCTTCTGTTTCAATTGATTTTTCTTCTTCCAAATTTCAATGCTTTCAGTTGGACCGAGTAGCTTGCCATGCCAATTGATGGTGGGGTTCTTTGCATATGCAAAATCATTCAAAATACATGTGGACAATGAAGAGTTACAAGGTATTTTGAGCATTAAATAAACTGAAATTTGTTAGGGTTGTGTTTATGTGCCCCGATTTTATGATAAAATGCTTTTTCTATCATGGTATTTTATTTTTCATTTTTTTATATGTAAGAAAAATTTTGAACAAAGAGAAAATTGGGGAGAATATCTTATGTTCAAGGAAAATCTACACTTCTCCCAGTGAGTCAGCTAAGCCTGTGCCAAAAATCTGTCTAAAACTTCTATCAAATAATTTTAACATCACTGCCATATGGAGCTGCTTGTCACCCAAGAAATAAAAGGAAAAAAATGTATCACCTTAAATATCAGTAGTCCTCTAAACAAAATGAAAATCTTCAACCCTCTACAGAATTGTTTGGCCTGATAAAAACCTAAATTGCCAACATGTCCAGAGAACATTTTCGGTTTCACCTGGCATTCATCCCCAAGGTCAACACTATCCTTTCTAGACTGTGGTTGCAAGAAACAACTTTTGAACTTGAGCTTGGTATATCCATGATCTTTCTTCTTCCTACCAACCTGATAAAAAGTTAATAATTGGTTTTGATGAAATAAGTAGAAATTCAATAAACTAATAAAAGAAGTTGAAACTAGAAGAAAAATAATAATGGAGGAAATAAAGAAGTAGGAGAAGGGAAAAAGAAGAAATAAGAAGAATTCAAGAGAACAGCTCTACCTAGGATCACCTAAAGGTTTCACATGACAGAAGCTTTCAACCAAAATAAATTTCATTCATTTAAGAAAAAATTTAAATTCTCTCTATTATACCACTCCATCTCCTCTATAAAATTCTACCTAGGCCTAAAGGGTTTCACATGGCTGAAGCTTTCAACCAAAATAAATTTCATTCATTTAAAAAAAATTAAAATTCTCTCTATTATACCACTCCATCTCCTCTATATTTATAAACAAAGCTTGACAACCAAGAATTGCCTTAAAAAAACCTCTAATTAAAGTAGAACTCAATAATGCACAAATCTTGTCGTATTCTGATAAATTGCCGTTATTATTATTATTATCGTTTTTTTTTGGGTCATAACTTTCCCAAATCACATTGAATTCGTAAGATTGGACTAGCAACTGAATAACCTTTCAAATGACACCAAAATCAAGCCAACTGGATTAATGTGGTTTAATTTTGAATACTAAAATAAGGCCCAAAAAAAGTTAACGAAATAAAAAATGTATTTTCCTAAAATAAAGTGATACTTAAAATAAATGAAACTCCTCAAACTGACTAATAGGAAAACCCAGATTAACTCAAAACTAACAAAATAAAAAAAATTATTGCCGTATAATTTTAAACCAGAAATGGAAAAAAAAAAAAAAAAATCCTTGTAACTGAAATTTGGATATTAGTTGGGGCTTTGAATTTGCCCCTCTTGTGAGGTGGGACATTCAAAGGGCCCATAGAACAGCCAGACATGACTGCATCAATTTCACTTTAAGGGGCATGCATGCACTCAGTTGCAAAAAATATATGGTAGATATGAATTGTACAGCCTAATATTATCAACCATGACTCCTTTTCTCCCTGTAGATGCTCAATGGCACAGTAGGGAAGATGTCAAGAAAGCTTTGACTTTTGCTGAATATGAAAAGGCACAAAGAACAGCGGTAGCCAAGGTAGATCAGATGTGCAAAGGTATTGACAAGGGGCAGAATATCTCTGCAGATTATGACATGGAAAGTGGGGAACTTGCACCCATGTTTGTCCCTGGACCTTTTTCCATTGTTTACCACATGATCTCTTCGTGGATCAATCAAGGTACGTCAAATGGCACTTCAGCACCGTCTAACCAACCTAGTTCTATGTCGAATTTGTAGCACAGGACCACACTACAGTTTTCTTATTATAACATCATCAAAGCCTTCAAATCCTCTCTGCATGTTCTTGAGATGAAATTCTGTTGATTCTCAGAATAAGGATCTCCATGTTGATGGCTGGTCTATGGTACTTGAGTTTTTATTACATACTCTGGAAAAGTGAGATGTAACTTGAAACCATGTTCTGAGTTTTCTTTTCTTTTTTTCCTTTTTCTATTGAGATCTATTCAAATCGCTTTAAGCAATTTGTATTTTAAAATCTTAGGTTAAGTCTCTACTTTCTTAGTGTGAGAATGGAAGGTATTTCCCATGGACGAGTGCTGTTTCCTGATCTTGGTTGACAGAACAGGTTTCTTTTGGGGTTGCTTCTTTCCTCAAAATAAACGTTCATTTCATCAACCAGCTTACTTCTTTCTTGACACAGAAGCCTTTCATATCATGGTTGTTACTGGTAGTCTCCTTTGTTAGAAAACCAAATGGATGTAAGAACAGTGGTTCTAAGTACCCTTCAGTTGGGCCTTGTCTACCAACTGCATAACGGCTGCTGGAGCTGCCAAGCCTGCCAGGGAAGAGGTGCAGAGGTCCCCTGATTAAACGGACTATGGGAAGATAGTTTACCTCCTTTAGCTTCATGATTGCAACAATAAATTGGGTTGAGATGTCCTCGAATTCAGATTGAACCATCCACAACCTCGATGGCAGTAGCACCTGCACGTTCTTTCTTAAATCTTAATCACTGCCCAAAGAAAATAATGGCTCATGAGGAGAGTGCTTTCTCTTGTCCTTAATTTTTTTGCTACATGACCAAGCTGGGCATAACACATCCTGGCAAGGGATCTATTAAATACTGTAATGGAGGATGTTGTACCGACCATATACCATATTTAGAGTGTAAAGTAACCAACTCTCCCAAAACCTTTTAGTGTTAGGAGATACAGATTAATAGAATTGTCTCTGATGATAAAACGGCTGTAGGCGTGCCAAAGATTGACACATGATATGTTCTTGAATTTGGTACCTCTTATTGGACACCAACTATTTCAACTGAGCACTTTTTTGGGGCGCATTTAATCCCAACACACTATATGTCAGCTTGTAGTTGTTCAGAGATTCACTATACTTTTTCATCACAGAACATTTGTTTCTAAATTAATATAGTTCAGTACCTCCCCCCTCCCCCCCCCCCCCTTTCAAGACGTGCAGTACTACTTTCATGGGATTCGAACTCGCAATTTAACTTGGCTCTAATACCGTATTAAAAATAAATTAACCAATTCTTACAAAACCTTAAGGTGTTAGGAGATGCAAAAAGTAATATATTTCAACGAATACCCCATCCCAGGGATGCATAATGGTCTAAGTAGCCCTTTGGGCCAGCAACTCAGATGGAACATGTAACTAGCTCTCAAACTTCCTTTCTAAATGGGTTGTCCTGTCACGACCAACTTTTTCCAAGCTTCCATGTTGCATCCGTTCGTGTCAACGGCCCCTAAGCCTGCCACTAAAATCACAACAGCCTACAAATGACAAACTACAATAGCAAACACGAAACAAACCAATGCACACGACAATGAATGGAAAAGGGAACAATTGTATCAATTACATGCAACAATATTATAGCCCTAGTGCAATCAAGGGATCACCAGGCACAATGTCTAGCAACTTTGAGCCATAACCAGTGAGAGGGTAAGGCTCCAAGGCTACACTCCTTGAAGGCATGCCACTCCCTCTCAATGGGTATGCTAAACCCTTTAGGGATTTCCAGAAGGAAGCATCACATCTCCTAGAAAATCATACTATGAATAATGAAACTACCACTAGACTCTAAATATTTACAATGGAGCCACTAGGCCACATGACAAGGGTTATGTAGGGTCACAATTAAGGAAAATTACATAAAAAGGGCCATGCAAGACCAACCTAAATATATTTCTACCCAAAAAAACATGGACCATGAGCCATGCGAACAACACTAGACAAAATAGCCATGACATTTTGGTGAAGGTGAGTAAGGTGCTAGTTGGTTCCCAACTTGCTTATGCATCAGACAAACCCTTCCACTTCACCAAGTACTCAAACTACATAAGCTTGCTTGGAAAGGCTTGAGAATGGCATTCAACAATGATGTACTTGACTTCTTGGGAATAAGCAGTTGTAACATAAGCTATCAACCATGTATGGATGCTTCTAGAGGGGTCTTCCTTGTCAATATGGTACGGTTGTTGGCATGAGAGATCGGATGAAGCTTTTTGAGCCAAGGGCCTAGGCTGGGAGTTGGACCTTGTAGGAGACCTTGCCTACTCATACAATTATGGGACAAGTCCCTTCATACATCTGAACAAGTCCTAAATAGAACTATCGAAGGCTTTTCACCTTGTCGATCATTAATTTCATGAGCACCAAATTACCCATGTTGAACCTGTCTGGCTTCTGTTTCAAATCGGCCCACTTCTTCATTCACCTCAAGGTCTTCTCAAGATAAGCTTAAGCAACACCAACACTTCATTTCTAATTTTGAGTGAAATGGTAAGCTCTAGGGCTACTCCTTTGGTAACCAGTCGTAATCATGTGAGGTATGAGGGGTTGTTGATCAGTCACAAGTTTAAATGGGCTCTTGTTCATTGATTAGCTCTGTTGCAAGTTAAAGCAGAATTGGGAAACATTTAACAAATACGCCTAAATTTTTTGGTTGGTACTTATAAAGTGCCTTCGGTACTCTTCAAGTAACCGATTAAAATGCTTAGTTTAGCCATCAGTTTGAGAATGCCCACTCGTTGAAAATTTCAACTATGTATTGAGAAGCTTGAAAAACTCGGTCTAATACCATCTTGTGAATCTTGGGTCTCAATCACTCACAATGTTTTTAGGCAGACCCAAATATTCGACGATGTACTTCATGAACAAGTAGGCTATCTCTTCTACTAAGTAGTGTGTTGGAGCTAGGATGAATGTGACATACTTTTAGAAGTGATCAACCACCACCAAAATTAACCCATAATCCCCCACCTTTGGTAGAGTCAAGATAAAATCCATGGACACGCTCTCCTAAGGCCTTTGAAGAATTGACAGGGGCTTGAGGAGTCTACAAGGTTTATCCCTCTCAATTTTATCTTGTTGGCACACGAGGTAAGTCTTGACATACTTCATTATATCTTCTCTCATGTGCGGCTAATAGTACTCTTGCTCTAACAGGGCGAAGTGCAACGCCAACCTTGATTGCCCGCTAGAGATTTTCATGGTACTCCCACATCAATTTTCTTATTAAGTCCCTTGAGCGTGGAATGTATAATCGAATCCCTTTGGTGTAAAGAAGCACATCCTTGCTCTAAAAGCGATGCGTCTTGCCACTTTTAACCAAAAACCATAGCACCTTGGCCTAGGGATCATTCTTGAGTCCTTTCATAATCATCAAGTAGAGAACTCTTTGGTTTGGAAGAGCTCCTTTGAGTCCATCTTGCACAATTGTCACAAGTTCAACTTTGCGGCTTAAGGCATCAACCATCTTGTTCATCTTCATCGGCTTATATTCTAAGGCTAGATCAAACTCGACCTATAAATCCTACCAAACGTGCCTGCTTGGAAATCAATTCCTTCTAAGTTATGAAATGAGATACCGAAACATTTTCAGTTTTCACAACAAATTTAGACCCAAGAAAATAGTGCCTCCACACATGAAGACAATGTACAACGGCCAATAAATCTTTCTTCTGAATTGTATGTTGTCTCTCTATCTCTAAGATCTTACGAATTCAAAGGCCAACAGATGATCTTCTTGCACCAACACACCCCCAAGGGAAAAGTCGGATGCTCCAATCTTCACTTCAAACAGCTTGGACAAATCCAGAAGCGCCCAAATGGGGTCACATGCCATAGAAAGCTTTAGTCCTTCGAAAGGTTAGAGGACTATGTCGACCATACCCATGGTATATCCTTCTTCAACAGGTCGGTCAGCAGAGTGGCCTTCCCTGAGTACCTCTCAATAAATATACGATAGTAATTAACGAGCTCTAGGAAGGACCGTTGCTGCGACTTTATAATGCTCCAAAGTGTAGGATGTCGCGAAGTAATATTTACTTGGTGAGTTTAAGGTCGATCCACAAGGAAGGGGTGCTCTTTAGAAAATATTAATGGTGAAAGTAGAATGAACAGAATTGGTTGTAAGGTCTTGATCTTGAAATTTTAATTTTTTTGGAAAATATTATTTTGTAAATACTAAGGTTTAGAGATCCGCTCACAACAAAACTATAGTTCTTGCCAATGATTCAAATTTATAATTCAATTGAAATACATACGAATGATGATTCCAATTGGATGATGAACAAATTATTTTATTAAAAGAAATTCTCAAAAGATAAATTTATAAAATTGGTTGACTTGATACAGGACAAAACTAATGATTTGATTCGCAGAGAATTCTAAGCATTCACCGTACCCGGAGTTAACGGTGAATCAAAGAATTATACAGAACAAATATTTTTCTAAATAATAAAGTCAATTAAAGATATTAAAAAAACTTACATTAAAACAAAATAGAATCATCTAGCAAATACCAGAGAAATGTTGTGGCTTCACTCCTAGCCTTAGCAAAAGATTTAGAAACTCATAACTCAAAAGGAATAAAAACCTAAAGAGAAGAGGGAGAAAAGTTAAGAGAGAAGATGATGATCTCTAGGTATAGCTCCCTTTTCCTTTTTATATGTTTTTAAGGTTTCTACAGAAAATGAAAAAATAAGGAAAATTGGAGAGTAAATCTACCAAATCCCATCACCAGCAATTGGGTCAATTTTCAGCTTAATTTTGACCTAGAATACATCCAAATTTGCTCTCCTTTATGAAATGCAAAGTTGTCGGGTTTTAAATCTTCTTTCTAGAGCCACATAATTCACCTTAATTTGACATTGGGGTAGAAAGTTATGGCCAAAATACCGCAGCTGACTCAAATTTCTCTGTTCAGATTTCCTTCCAAATTTAGAATTGCTAATTTCTTCTCTTAGTTTTAGGTCACACACAATTTGCTAGTTGATTTTAAACTTCCTACAAAATAAAATATGCATTAATATACCATTTTAGCATAAGAATAAATATTGAGAAATCTCATATATCTATGTGCGAAATGCATAAATAAATGCAAAATAGATGTGTAATGCCTACTTAAACTATGATAATACTACAATTTTAAGCTATTATCAACAAACAAGGGAAACTTGATTGAAATACGTTGTGTGTATAGGAACCAGTATTATAGTACTACTACTCCTACTCCTAAGTTACGCCTTTTCCTAAGATCAAGTGAATTGGTAGATGATTTGATTGGGGGTCTATAAAGTCTTCTGGAACTCTTTTTATATTCCAACAAAAATGGTTTCTTCAAGTAGTTGTCTTCTTTATCAGATCAATTTCAAGGTCACGACTAGTATCTTGAGCACCTCGAACCAGTTATCTCTACTAGCCATCACAGAAGACATGCTCTATCAAGACCCAAACCCGAACCCGACTCTAGTCCATATCCCACCTAGAATTGGATCATGACATAAGAAATTCTTTCTTTTTCTTCGTCATTTCTTTAACCCTTCTTAAATATGAATACGCAGTAGAAGAATAGCATCACAATCACATAATATCAATGGAATTTAAAGTACCAACATTCATTAACCATAGTGTAGTGGAAAGTAAAATAAAACTAACACCATCCTATGATCAAGTATCAACAACAATCCTCCATCACCCATAAACGTGCACAAACTCCAATAAACCATCCAAATCTGGTATAACCTTCTACAGACCATAAAATGAAATTCCATAAGTTAAACATTCACAAACTACATGGTATCAAAAGCTAAAATAGGTCCACATGCTAATGAAATCAAATTAAACTAGACTTGAGCTCACAAGCTTTCTTCCACTAATCTCTATCATAGCCCATAAAACGTACACGTCCATAAGCCTCTAAAAAATGGTGTCAACTGGGTCAGCTTGATGTCCTCTAACTAATCATACAAAATATACTTAGAATAGAGCTAAGCAAAGCATCACTGTACAAAATGTCAAATCATGTGTAAATGTACATGCATTGGTACAAAAAAAATTGCAAAATAATGACCATACATACATTTGTGAAGGTATGGTGCACAAGTATAATTCAAAAAAATATGATGATTAATGGTTTAACAAAACATATACCTTTCAGTTTTCAAATCGGAATACTTTCAATGTGCACTTTAAAACAAAGCATGTGCATTTCACTTTTCAAAATAAAGCACAACTGAATACAATTGGAGATCCGATTTGAATATAAACATATATCATAGAGCTTATATACATATAGCTAACCTCATATTCCACCCTCAAAGTGGGGTGTCATCATATTATTCTCTAATAGTGGGGCATTGTATCAATTGTATTATGTCACCAATGGTAGGGATGATCCCATTATATTATACCCCCAATGTTAGGACCAGATCATTATATAATCTCCAAGAGCAGGGCCAGATCATTGTATAATCCTTAAGAGAATGATTGAATCATTGTATAATCACTATAACAAAATTAGTTTTTGACAACACATCTTTAGGCAGTGTTTTTGTAGAAATGTTGTATAAAGTTTATAATATGCTACGAAAAAAGAAATAAATAAATATGCAGCATTTATAAAACACTATAAAAACTTAAATAAATAGCGTTTTTAAAATATGCTTCTTAATTTATATTTATACAGCATTTTTAAGCACTGACTAAATAAATCATAATTATCCGTCATGTGTCAGTGCAAAAAGAACAAAAGCAGCATTTTTAGAAGGTTGTATAAGCTTAAAATAGGCAACGTTAATGTAGGCAACATTTTTATACTTTTAAAACATTGTATAAGCTTGTTGTGCCCTAACTTTTTTTCCCTCCATTTCTTCCCGTGAAAAGCAGTGACTCTCTCTCTAGATTTAGGGTTTTTATCCCACCCTCCCATGAAAAGCTCCCCACAGAGCCAAATCTTACGAGTTACAAACTCTTAACTCGAAGCTTAGAGTTTTAGCTTCCTTAATCGCCCCACTTCCAAAACTTGATAGGGTTAGGTTGAACATTCAAGCAGGGTTTTTTCTGTTCATTTTGTGTAGAAAAAGGGAATTTAGGCTTTTTTCCCTAAGGAGAAATCCCATCCCCTTGAGCATTACCCATCACCATCTCTAATTGCTTGAGCTTCTGAGCCACCTCTGCCATGTTCGACGACCTCACCTCATAACCCAACACCGCCAGAAGCTCATTCATTCTGGCATCTTGTCGTTGTGCTTCATCCCACATCTTGCTCTTCCCCGTCACCAACCCAGCCCTTGTCATCATCATTGCCTCCATTGAATAAGCTCCACCACCACCACCACTACACTCTTTATGCTCCCTCTTCATCTTCTCCTCTTCTTCTTCTTTAGTAAGTTATTCTGCTCAAATTTAGGGTTTACGACATTTTGGGAAGAGGTCTAGACGTTTGGAAAGTAAGTACTCTCTTAAACCCCTCAAAATCCCTTCTTTTGTTCTCTCTCTCCAACTGAAAGCTCTGCTCTTTAGCTCTTTTGTAACTTTCCTTTTAACACCTGAACTATATGTTTTCTCCAGAGGAAAAGAAAGCTTCAATGGAAGATATTCTGGGTTTATTAGGTGGCGGTAGAGGTGCTTTATTGGGAAGCTCGACAAATGGGTTGATGTCGACTGTGTTGAAGGCAGAAGTGGTGGAGCAAGACTATGTGGGGTTGTTGTCCAAGGTTTCTTCATACCCAATTGAGGCTAAGATTAAACTGGGTTTGGGTTTGAGCCTAGGTGGTGCGGGGAAGTCTAAGGTGTGTGCTTGGGGAGATTATGGTAGGATCTTGACGACTAAGGATTTTCCTACTATGGGCTCTTGTGGTTTTTCTAGTGCTTCTTTTTCGTCTTCTAGAAGTGCTATTGCTTCTACTCCTGTTGTTTATGCTACGAAGAGAGCTACTGATTATGTTGCTCAAGAGACTGGACCTAGTAATGGTGCTAGGTAAGATCAACGGATAGAGATTCGACTTTTTGATGATCTTGTTTTCATTTCGTTTTAAATTTATTATGTTCATAGTCTTGTTTGTTTTACATTTGTAGTTGGCTTTTATCCCTTTCCCTGACATAACTTCTTTTTGTTGTTTTTCTAGTTTTTTTTTATTTCCTATTGTTAATGGGTCATTTTCATTTTTCATTCATTTTAATTTGTTTTCTTTATTTTTTACTTGTTTTGCTGATTTGATGATAAATATGGGCTATCTATATTTTGTATTGGTTTTGGTTATTTATGATTTAATATGTTATTCTCTTTTGTTTTTGTTTTGGTTCCTATTATTTGTTTCATTTGATGATTTTTTTTTTCCTTTTCTACTAATCATTTTGATTTTTTGTGGGTTTTGGATACTCTGTATTGAGCAAAGTTTCTTTTTTTGGCTGATGGCTTCGGTTATTCATTGCTACACTTTGTTTCTTTTGGTAGCAGTCATTGCTACACTTTATTTCTTTTGGTAGCAGTCAGATTGTGGGATGGCCACCTATAAGGCTTATAGGATGAACAGCTTGGTTAGTTAGGTGAAGGGTCCAACTGCTGAAGATGAACATATGGTCAACGGAAACAATAAAAGTAAGGAAGCCACAATGAAGAACACTAACAGTAACAACAAGAACAATGGCAATGCTCAGGAGAAAGGGCCCCACACTATTGTAATGGTATCTAATAAGAATTAGGGCTGCTTTTGACCTTTGATATGTCTTAAGGTGTTGAGCCTTATTTCCATCTTTCCAGCTATAGAGCTTTAAGGCATATACACATGTGTGCCTAAAGAGTGAAGACCTTTGGTGATGCTTTGAAATGGCCTTAAGCCATTATAATTAAAAAGTAAACCTACATTTGAAACCCACCCCTATGCATGATCTACTGCGTGGATTTTAGAAATTGGCACTTTGACTCATTATGTTGCTTAACTTTGTCAGAATATTCGTGGACATTGTTGAATCAACTTTGCCTCCACGTTATCTTCTTTGAGCTCTCTGCACTATCAATTACATTGTATTGGTTGATGTAGTTTCATTTGTATTCTATAAGTTGGTCTCCTGCTTTAAGTTTAACAATTTTCTTTTATCCATGATAAAATATTATGTTGGACTTCTTTTTTTCCCTAATTTTAATAGTCCTAGTATTTTCATTGATTCATGTGTTATTTCTTTTTCTTTTGAGGGCCTATAGTGAACACTTAATAATTATCAAGATCTTGCGTTCTGCGAGGTTTTAAATATATTACTGGAAGTGTAATGATGGGACACATGAACAATATGGATTTGTAGATCTTGAAGGTAAAACAGATAATAAGATTCGGGCTTTGGAAGTTATAGAAGAACTCAGAGCTAAAAGAGCTGGCAAACAGGTTACTTGGCCTTGAAAAAAATGTAGTATGTTTTTTACAATTTCCATCTACTATTATTAGACATGGTTTTCATTTTTATGTTTGTTTGGCATGGCCTAGATGAACCTACATCATTTGTTCAAAGAGATACATGGATTTCATCTAGAAACATGAAGAAAATGGCTTTAAGAGCCATAGCAAGCACCTATCTCCAACACTAGTAGTCTGACTATGCCAATGAGCTTTCATGTACCTGTTCATACATAATCAATTTAAATATTGTAGTGGATATTACTATATATTGTACAATTATAGATACATCTCCAAATAACTTTATATATCAAAAGTTGATTAAAAGAACTGGAAGTCTTGATTGTTGAAAGAAATTAATCATAATTACACTTTTATTTGGCTAGAGACATCAAACTCACCAAAGATGGGAACACTCTCTTGAAGGACATGGTTAGCTCTTCAAAAAATCAATTTTTTTGTTACTTTTACCCTCAATGACTATGGTGTATTTAAACATTAATGTGTTGTAATTTCCAAACCCCTGTTTCTTGGTTGAGTTTATGTGCAAAAATGGGTATCTTTTGTTAATGGATGCTTTTGATTGAGTATTGATTGGAGGATTATTAAGTT
>JAOXJP010027528.1:0-16987 GCA_025762735.1 Platanus orientalis
TGTGCTAGATGACTTGGTTGAATGGGAAGTTGGGATTAACTTAGATATTTGAGGTGGAGGGTGAGGATGAGGGTGTGCTTATTCCCTTAAATTGGTGACATGGAACAATGGGAGAGGGTAGATTTATGATGCAATAATCTTGTAAAAAGGTTTAAATTGATGATGTAGTAATTTAGGATTTGGATTAATGATGTAGTAAATAAAGATTGTAAAACAAAGGTCCACATCCATTTTTAATTTTTTTTACTTGGTCCTTGTGAACCACTGATCAACCAGATTTGCAATCCGACATCTGTAAACCATCGAAAATCCAATTTCTGGTGAATTTAGAAAAAGCTTCATTGAACTATAGAAAGGGTAAGATGGTAAAATTCTTTACCAAAATATTAAAGAAATATATGCGGGTTGGATCATTGGAGGCGTTGTCGCAAATGGCAAGTTAACCAAACATGTATGCGGGGAGAAACACAAAAAAAACTGTCTTTTTGAAGAAAATTAGACTCATGCAAATACAAGTGATTCTACTTGAGTTTACTTTTTGACCCTCCAAACTCTGTTGGTTGCAAACATACAATGGTGTTTAGGTTTTCCAGACAGCATAGTCGAAATTAGGTTTCGGAATGAGTTTGAATAAAGACCTATGATGCAATAACCTGAGAAATATTGTATTTTGGATATGACAGGGTTTGTGAATAGGTGGAGCCCATTGTGGAAAACCGTGGGCCAAAAAGTATTGGAATCTTAAGAGTTTTAGAACCACATGAACTAACATGACATCATTCAGGTAAAGGGAGAAGATTCAAGGATCCTTTAAGGGTCTAAGGGTAAATTCTCAGAAGTAAAAAAAAGTAAAATGGTAATTTTTTGCCTGTAGTTCGAAAAATGTGAAAATGAAGATTCTTTGCCTATTATGTTTCATGACAAGAAGGCTTATATATATAAGAGAAAATTCATTGATCTGAGTGGTAGATAGTCAATTTCGGGGTTTTGAAGGTAAAAGGGCAACATGGTAATTTTTTCACCTATGGTGCTTTGTTGAGGGAAGACTTACGGAGGCAGGAAAAGTTATAGATAACATGGATGGAGTTCTTAAACATAGGCCCTCAAAGTCTTGTTGATGCTTTTGTTGAAGATTAGGGTTTGACCTGGAATGGTGTATTTGACTATAATAAGGTGCTTTGACTGATTCATTTGCGACTGAAATATCCAAAGAGACTTCTCAGGGAATGCCTAACCTCCTATAATCCAGATTTGCTCTTCCTAAACCAAGGGTGCTTAGGGTCTTGATGCCTAAATGTTGTTATGTTGTCCTTATACCATCGTAATTACATTGTCGTCTCTCATAAAATCTCCTACCAATGGATTTTTATAAGCCATACATCATGGCAGTGATTTTATGGTGTAAACAATAGTTTATGTAAAATGTCTCTTTTGAATGTTTCTAAGTCATTAATTGGGATTTTATGGCATGTGGAGTTTGAGAGAAGAGATCAAATTCTTCTTTATGGCAAGAACTGAAGGCTTTTATGCCACTTCGAATGAAGAAACAACCATGCCATCTGTTAGTACTTTGCAATCTACTTGTATGATAGATGCCATTGTGATCAGGCTTCCATTGATTTTAAAAGAGTAACCTTGTGGGAGACAAAGTAGATTTCAGCTCAAATACATGCGGCAACCCTAAAAGCTGAGTGACTCATGGCTAGAAAAGAAAAAAAAAACACCCAAATGTGTTTTTTCACTAGATTTTCACTTTTTTAAGCTATGTGTCATCCAACACCTTGAGACGAACCCTTTGTTTCGAATAAATAAAAATAAGAAAAATAAAATAGAATAGATGAGAAAGTGACCGCTTTGAGAGGGTCAGGCCTTCAAATAATCACTTCAAGGGTGATTAACCTCCAAAAACAACGTAAGGATTTAATTTGATCATCAAACCAAACGGTATCTACATCATTATATAGTTCAAAACCCTATTTCATAAGGAAATCCCAAGCTAATAAGGAATTCAAATTAAAGAAAATATTCTAGAATAAATAGGAAAATACGACTAAAGAAAATGGGAACAAAAATATAAGGGTAGAAAATAGAATCTTACTAAAGACAAAAGGCATGCATCATTCCACCCCTCTAAAGGATCAACCTTGACCTCAAGGTTGGAAATCTGGGAACTTCTCCAGGAGCTTGTATAAGTACTCCCATGTAGCATCTTCTAGTTCAGTGTTAGCCCATTGAACCAATACCTTAGTCACAGCTTGATTATTTTTCTTGGCCATTTTTCTATCCAAAATAAAAACTGGTTGAATTTGAAGTTCACCATTCTCTGAAAATTCTGGAAAATCAGTAGACACTATCACCTCAGAACCAACATGCTTCTTTAACTTGGACATATGAAAGACCGGATGAATTTTGGATCCACTAGGCAACTCTAGTTTGTAAGCAACTAGTCTAATCTTTTCCACAATTTTGTATGGCTATAAAAACATGTGATAGCTTCATATTGCTACAAATAGCCATTGTAGTCTGTCGATATAGCTGCAAACGCAAATAAACCATATCTCCAATTTCAAAGGATTGCTCTGTTCTTTGTCTGTCAACTTGTTATTTGATCCTATCTCATGCAACTTGAAGATTCTTCCTAAGTAAATGGAGAATTTGATCTCAATCATTCAACTCAACATCTACTTGATAAACAAACCCTTGGATGTAAGAGAGCATTATAGGAGGTGGCTAACCATATACAGCTTCATAGGGGTTTATACTAGTTAAGTTGTGAAAATTAGTATTATACCACCACTCAGCCCATGGAAGCCATTTAGCCCACCCGTTCAGTCGTTGACCAGTGAAACACCTGAGATAAGTCTCTAAACAATGATTCACCACTTCTATCTGGCCATCTGGCTAAGGATGATATAAAGAACTCATGCATAACTTCGTTCCCTGTAAATGAGACAACTCCTTCTAAAAACCACTTGTGAAAACCTTATCCCTATCAATGAAAATTGAATTGGGCAAACCATGCAATTTAAAAATATTCTCCATAAACAAGTGAGCAATTTTGGAGGCAGTATTAGAATGGATAATTGCAATGAAGTGGGCATACTTGGATAGCCGATCAACCACCACCATTATAGTATTTTTCACATTTAAAGATGGTAACCCGTCAATGAAGTCCATAGAAATATCAACTTCGATTTTCTCAAGAATGGGCAAGGGTTGGAGAAGGCTGAGAGGAGCAACAAACTCACTCTTATTTCTTTGGCAAACATCGAAAACAGCTACATGTCGCTTAACATCATTTTTTCATCCCCTTGCAATAAAAGGTCATTAAAACCCTTTTATATGTTTTATCAATTCTTGAGTGACCACCCTTTAAAGAATTATGTAGTAGTAAAAGAGCATTATGGCACCATTCAGAATTGGGTTCAAGCATAACCCTATTTTTATACCACAATAGGCCATCTGCAAGGGAATAATGCGTGACTTCATCTACATGATCTTGAATTTGTTGGATAATAACTTGTAAGGACTGATCAAAAGCAGTCTCCGCTCAAACTTGCTCAACCCAATTAGGTAATGGATAGGAGATGGCAAGCAATTGTCCCTCCATTTGTTGTGATAGAACGTCAACAACAAAATTCTCAGTGCCCTTCTTACACTTTATTTCATAACCATAACCCATGAGCTTTGTTGTCCACTTTTGTTGCACCTCTATGGATAGCCTTTGCCCCTTGAAATATTTCAAATTGCAGTGATTGGTACAAATTTTAAAATGTTGTCCAATTAAATAAAGTTGCCACTTTCTAATTGCACGTAAAATCACCATCATCTCCTTCCCATAAGTTGATAGGCCCAAATGTTTTGTAGATAAAGATTTACTAGTAAAAGCCAGTTGTTGTCATTCTTGCATCAACACTACTCCAATTCCAATGCCAAAAGCATCACATTTTATCTCAAAGGGATTAGAAAAATCAGGTAGAGCCAGTATTGAGGTTAACGCCATGGTTCTCTTAAGAAGATTGAATGTTACCTCAACTTTTTCGTTCCACTGAAAGGAATCTTTTTGCAATAAAGTTGTTAAAGGTGTAGAGATCTTGCCATAGTCCTTTACAAATTTTCTATAGTATCCAATCAACCTCAATAAACCTCGTAAAGCTCGTAGAGTTTTGGGGACAAGCCATTCTAACATGCTAGATACCTTTTGAAGATTAATAGTAACACCTTCTCGCGATATAATATGCCCCAAATATTTTATTTAAACTTATCCAAAAGAACACTTCGACCATTTGATAAATAATTTATGTTCATGAAGAGTTCTAAAAATTACCTCTAAATGGGTTAGACGATCTTCCCATGTTAAATTGTATATGAGGATGTCATCAAAGAAAACCAAGAAAAAACACTACAAGAATGGTTTGAAGATACTGTTCATTAGGCTCTAGAAGGTGGATGGAGCATTGGTTAAGCCAAAAGGTATGACTAGCAATTTTTAATGCCCCTCATGAGTACGGAAGGCCATCTTTAAGATATCATCTTCATGCACATAAACTTGATGATAACCTGACCTGAGGTCCAATTTTGAGAAATAAGGTGCACCATGTAGCTCGTCCAATAACTCATCAATCGAGGGAATTGAAAATTTATCCTTTACAGTGATATTGTTAAGTGTCCTATAATCACCACCAAGACCTATCACGTTTCCTTACTAATAACACTAGTGAGGAATATAGGCTATTGCTTGGTCGGATAATTCCACTCTCCAACATCTCCTTGGATTGGCACTCAATTTCTCCTTTCGAAATATGTGGGTTGGTACTAGTAAGGCCAAATATTTGGAGGCCGACTATCAAGCAATAGGGGAATCCGATGATCATGTAAGTATAGAGGAAGAAGTCTAGTAGGAACAGAAAAAATATCTTCAAAAGTTTGCAACAACTATTGTAGATCAGGAGACGTGTCTTTTTTTGGTTCACTAACCTCCACTAAGTACAGGGTTATATACATGGTAGTACCTCCCTTTGCCATTATCTTCTCAATGGCATCGCTACTAACAATTTGCATGGGAGGGTCTCTTGATCCCTTTAGAGTATATCTTTGTCCTTTGATCTTGAACTACATTAAAAGTCTAGAAAAATCCCATAACATGGGGCCCAAGGTACGGAGCCAATAAACCTCTAATACTATGTCACACCCACAGAGAGGAAACATATAGAAATTGGATGTGAAACTAAACCCTTGCATAGTCATAGGAAGATTATCACATGTACCTTGAATTTTTATGCACTCTCCATTGGCTACCATGACCTCTAGAGACTTGTTGTTTGACCACAGAAAATTAAGGCATTTGACAAGATCCAAATGAATAAAATTATGAGTGCTACCTGAGTTAATGAGGATGGTTATTGGTTGTTTCTTAAGTTATGTCTAACCCACATTGTTTGAGGGGACAGGGTCCCAATCACGGAATACATAAAGATTTCAAGTGGAAAATCTTCCACTTGCTCTTCACTATCTTCAAATTTCACATCTTGCTTGTCATCAGACCAATCTCCCTCAATTAAAAACAAATCCTTGGTTTTACATCAGTGACCAAGGCCAAACTTCATATCACAATTATAGCATAGCCCCTTATCTCTCCTAGCCTTTGCCTCAAACAATGCCAATCGTTTAATTAGTGCAGGAGTTGGAGTAAGGTTAGGAAGAAAATGAGACATAGGTGTCTGAATCACCTTGTTTTGTTTGCGCAAGGCAAGAAATTGCTTTTCCTTTAAGTCTTGCCAACCCAATGGCTTGTGACATTGTAGTTGGAAGAAACATGTGGACATCATGTTTCAGTTCTTCCTTAAATCCACTCACAAAGCAACTTATAAAGAATTTCTCGGTCAATCCTGTGGTTCGATTGGCTAATTGTTCAAAACAGGATCAGTAGTCTCGTATAGTAGATGTTTGGTGAAGCTCAGTGAACTCCCTATGTAATCCTTGTACATACTCGGACCAAATGAATGCATAGACCCTGTATGAACTCCCTTCATAACACCGTTAATTGACTTTTCTCCACCCACTGGTACCATTGTAAGGCATCTTTATTTAGATGGATGGAAGTTATTGTAACCTTCTGCACCTCTAGAATTTGATTTAATTTGAAAATTTTCTCTGCTTGATACATCCAACCATCTAAGTCTCCTCCATCAAAACGAGGAAAATCAAGACGCGTAATCCATGATTAGATCAATCCCCTTATCTCAGATTGAAAATCAGGTCCCTCCTTTCTACCATATCGACCATGGATAATGCTACTAGATGAACCGTTGCTAGATGAAGATTATGAAGGGATCTAACCATACTTCAAATCCAACATCGTAAGATCTATAATGGTGTGAGTTTGTTGTTCTGTGACTTCAGTGAAGCGCCCCTCTTTCTTCTCTATTAACTCATTCAAACTCTTGATCTCGTTCTCCATTATTGCTTTAATATTCGATTGTGTACCGTCAGTCATGGCTCTAATACCAAATGATATGAACCCTTTGTATCAAATAAATAAAAATAAGAAAAATAAAATACAATAGATGAGAAAGTGATTGCTTTGAGTGGGTCAGGCCTCCAAATAATCACTTCAAGGGTGATTAACCTCCAAGAACAACTTAGGGATTTAATTAAATAATCATACTATACGGAATCTACATCATTATATAGAGTTCAAAACCTTATTTCATAAGGAAATCCTAAGCTAATAAGGAATTGTAATTAAAGAAAATATTCTAGACTAAATAGGAAAATACGACTAAAGAAAATGGGAACAAAAATAGAAGTGAAGAGAATAAAATCTTACTAAAGATGGAAGTCACACATCACACCTGGCAGTTCACATCCGCTTTGTGTGGGAAGGGTTCTTCCCACATAGAAAGGAAGATGGACGATAGAGGGGGTTGCAAGTTTGCAATGATCAATGCGGCTATCCAACACGATGTCCAACAGGCAAGCTTACAGAGTGTCACTAAAAGGCAACCCATGCATTGCTCGAGGATCACTACAGTTACAAACCATGCACAAGCTTCAAGTTTAAGGGCTCCGGCAAGTATGGTGAAGGTTGCACCTATGTCACATGTGCCTCCTCGGATGGGAGAATCCGTTGTAGTAGTAAAAAAGTTACCTTGCTTGTCTTTATGGAAAGATGGGAGGTTACATATCCTCCAATGAAAACCACAAAAATAAATGGAAATAAGAAACAAAATGCAATGAATCGCTCATCAAACAACCATCCCTCAACATTAAATATATCGAATCAATGAATCATACTACAGAAAGAAAAATGTCACGCATAAGGATAAAAAATCCAAGTTACTTTTGGTGTTCCATGGCTTATCAACCGCCTTCAAGGAGAGGAGATCCTCCAACCAAATCAATCTTTTTAGCTTTTCCATGGGTGAGCAGGTAGGGGCCAAGTCTTCGTCCATTCTCTACCTTGCTACTCCTTCAGGTACTCTGGCTGGTGCCTCTTGTAACCTGCATTGCTTCATCAAAGCATCTAATAACTAGGAAGCGAGAGCGCACTGAAGCATCACCAAACCTAGGCATATAGACAAGACGAAGAAAAGGGGTTGTGAGAGAGGAATGTGTTTAAGACTTTATTGTGGGAAGAAGATAAAAACTAAATTTGTTGTACAATTTCCAAGTTTTTTCTTCTAAAAATTGGTGTGTTTGGTGAGGTATTCAAAGCGATTTGAAAAGTGAGGAAGACAAACATGAAGAGGTAAGGAAGACAAACAGTTTGGAAAATTTTTGAGGGAAAAGGTGATGTTAGTGCCAATTGGATTAGATTAAATTAGATTGAAGAGTATTAAGGAAAATGAGTGATTATAGGTAAGGATGCAAATAAACCAGATATGATCCAGATACTAGCATATATGTATTTGGTTCATTTATAATTGAATATTTTTTAAATGACCGGACATTTAATCTAATCGAATAACATAACCTACAGTAGTACATATAAAGTAAAATCACCAACAGATTATAATATAACTATTAATTTAAATCAATTATTAGGTGTATATATATATATATATATATATATATAAAGACATTTAGTTAGAACGGCTGTACATATCCGTATTTGGTTCATTTATAATCGGGTGCTATTTAAACGAATTGATATTTAATCGAATCGGATACATATAGGTTCATATTTACTTTAAACGGATATGAATATGAACCAAATATGGACAATAATTGGATATTTGCATTCCTAATTATAGAAGGCTATTTAAAAGAAATTAAGACAGAAAGAGACGCTTTGAAAGAAATTATTTAAGGGTGGAAGGTAGAAATGAATTTTAGAAAGGAGAGACTAAGAGACATTTTGAAGAGGATTAGTTTTAGGAAGAAGAATAGAGAGTATTAAGAAAATTAAATATTTTTTTAGGAGTGGTGCATCCATGTGGAGGTTTAAGGAATTTTAAGGGGTCTACCTTGATGAGAGAGAAAGTTAAGGGTACTATTATTAAGGGATGGAACGAATTTTTCTTTATTTTTTTGTAAATAATTGCTCATGTGACACACTTCTTTGCATTTGTCAATGCTAGCTAGATGAGAGAGAAAAGGGCTTGAGGCTCTGTTTTAGTATAGTTATACTAGCATTGAACTCGTGCAAATTTTCATGGGCAATGTAATAAGAATGGTATTTGTTTAAAATATAGAACTCTAAGGTCTATAAAAAAAATAAAATCAAAGATATAGATAGTATGTAAAATGTTTAAAAAAGAAATGAATGTAACTAACAACTTCAAATTAGAAAAAAAAAAAAAGAAGACAACTAAAAAAATGAAAAAAAGAAATTATATCAAACATTGAAAGAGGAATAGGAGATATGTCTAGTACCATTAGAGTAATAGAATATCTCTTTAAAAAAAAAAACCTAATTTAAGATATATGTAATTTTAGCTGCAACTTTACATCCTATGTAGAATTTTTTTTTAATATTTATGAATCACTTAAATATGTGTATGCTTTCATTACAAAATATTGGGCCTCTCAACCAACATTGCCTTTTGTGCCAGATTTTCAAATACCATGAACTTGTTTCTTTCACTGGAGATGAATGGTTTTGCATAGACCTACTTAATAGCTTCAACAAATGCCTTATGTTAATAGGTAAGGATTGACTCCAACAAGTCCTATAGTGATGTCTTGAGGTTCCAACCTGTGCACCATAGTTTACATCAATAGAGTATATCCACAGAAAAACCAACAATAACCCAAAATTGCTCATTCCTATCAATAATAACGTCATTCCACCTCATTTGCAAGATACTTATAGTAAAAATATAGATGGAAAGTGATAAAAACTGTAAACTCGATGTTGCTAAGCTATGACAGAAACATAATAGAAAAGTATTAAGGACCACTAAATCATAGACAAGTTGGAAGTCCTATCTATCATTAATCTATTAGAAATATGCAAAGCTCTGGGGTGATGAATTTGTTTGTGAACAAGCATATAACAGGTAAGATACAATAAAGCAACAATGGAATTGAATAACCTAGGGTTAATAATCTGAGAAATGGATGAGTGTGGATTCTTTAAATGTTGGTCTTGTGTGAATACAATAAATTGATGTCCACCCATGGCAATGCATATTAAACTCATCAATATATCTTTGATAACAGAACCATAGATCCAACCATCTTAATGAGAACAAAAGCTTAGTGGAGGCAATTCTGAAGCAAAACAACCTTACTACATCTATAAAATGATTTGAGAAGTCGACAATGTGTTACCACTTTTCCCCAATAGCATTTTTAATGCCACACAATTCTAAAACGTGGTGGATGCAACAACCTCAAGAACCCATCCAAATGAATGCATGAACTTGAAGGCATGAAAGTTTATACCCATTTACATTGTTCAAATTCCCACATTAATTAAAAAATTAACAACCTTAACAATGAAACAAAGTTAGCAAATTACAAACATAATTCTTCAATTTTCATTATTATCTAATTAAAATTATAATTCAAACAGGTGTCAACTCAATGGAAAAAAATGTATGTTCTTCATTCTTCAAAGGACTCGCATCCCCTATAGTTCTACCATAGAGTTGCAGAAAATAATCATCCAGCTAAATTATGAAATCCAGAATCAGAACTTCAACTGAACAATAGGCAAAAACAAAGCAAGAACAGCTAGAATCATAACCATAGATAGTTTGCTCTAAAATACAAATGTAAACAACCACAAATAATTGTAATAATCTCAAATTCTTAAGTTTTTCAAACAAAGGTAAATAAGGAATACTAACAATTGAGATTAGATATGAAGTGTTTTTAAATCGAAACTTTAAAAATCTAAACCAACTTTTGTAAGAAACACAAACAAATATATGAAACATCATAGAACAATTAGATTAAAATGGGCAAAAAATTAGTTAGAATTTTCAAAAATTAAATTCATTTAAAAAGTCTAAAGTAATTTGCATACGTATGATTGAACTACAATAAATAGGATGAAGAAACCAAACTCATAGGTAAAAATTAGTCATTTAGCTTAATACAACAACCATGCAAGTTATAGAATTCACCCTTTCAATGATAAGAGTTTGAATTGCAATTTGTAGGGTTATGCTGTTTAAAATGCCTTGAACAATACATTTAAAAAAAAAATATCCATTATTTAAAAAAAAATGATTTAAAAGATGAACATCTATGGGATACTTATTAAGGGGAGATAAAAAGAAGTGAAACAACAACTTACCAATCACCTTACATCTTTGACAAATGTAGCCTAGCGAAGACATTTTATCTACTTCATAATTGTCAAAGCTACTTCTCTCACGTGAAATTTTCAAATTCAAACAGACCCCCTAGACTTATTGCACAATAGTTTTTGTAGTATTTGTAGATTTCATTTAATGACATAATGGAATTAGCTATCAAACTAAAAAATAAAATAAGGAATAGGTGTTTTTTGAGAGAGAAAAAGAAGAAAAAGAAGATACAAAATTTTCTATTTTATACAACAAAAATAATAAAAAAAAAGTGAGTTTCGCCATCATTCATCAAAGTAAACAAAGTTATTTACACCTATACTGTATGTATTTTCTCTATTAGTGATGCTTGATTTGTGTACAAACATTTAAACTTCCATAAACTTGGGTGGAAATCACAACAAGGTGACTGGGTCTCCATGAGCATGAATCCATTTTGTAGTGGTGCTCTTCTAGTCCCACAATTAACCCTTTTTTGCCACACACACAAAAAAAAAAAAAATCATGCATTTTGAAAGAAATTCATTTTCAATTGGAATTATGCTTAGGTTGAGATTAGAGAAGAAAACTTTCATTAAATACTTCTAAAGAAAAACTATTTATTTCTAACAAATTAACAAACTCTGATCAAATTTTTTTTCTTTGCAAAATATTCAATGGTGACATTACTAAACCTTTTTAGTATATTTACATCAACTTGGTCCAAGACTTTTGAATACCTTAACATCATTGTTGTAATAAAGAAATACATAGATAAAAGTTTGATGGCTCCCTCCTAAAATTATTGGCGTAAAGTAAGTATTGATGGTAGGAGTGGTTATTAAATAGTGGGATGACAACTTTGTAACAAAATTTTATCTGAATACTATTAACATTTCACACATTAATGTTATTGCTGAACATTGGGTTATAATTGTTATATTATAAAAATTCCTCAAATGATTACAAAATTTACTTTAAGTACAAATTAAAACAAATCAAGACTAGCTTGACCTGTTGTTTTTTTATAGATTCAAATAAAGTAAATAACAAAAACCAAAATTAATTGTATGGGCATTTATTTTTGCACAGTGGGTAAATCCCTTTAATATTGCAAGAAAAATCTCATGTGATTTGGAATCATCACTAATCTTTTTAATGATGTAACTAGACATCAGTTTTTGAAATAAAAAAAGTTTAAGTTTTGAAAAGGATTTGGAATGTCTAACTCCTCACTTAAACTGGTCAACTCCCAATGATTCCTATGTAAGTGGTTCATTTATAAGTTAGGAAAGGTGTTAAGTACCCTACCTCATCCGCTTTCGCAGTTCCCTACTTTAAATTCATTATAGTTTAATGGTCAACTAAAGTTATAATCTATTCATCTCATCCATTAGTTTTTATCATATTTTATTAAGATTAAACAAAGAATCCACATGTCGTTTCTACTAAAATTTTGATAACATAATAAATATAATATGAACCCCTGAGGATGAATAGTGATCCCCATGCAACTTTTTCAATAACTTGATAGTTAACAATTTATAAAAACACTCCAAATATAACATACATCCACATCATCACTGTCCACACGACAGCTCCGTATCTATCTACATCAATATCCACTATAGGAAAGTTGATTTTTTTCGATGAATTTTTATTGACGGTCACTAAAAAAACGTTGATAATAGCTTTAATGTTTACAATCAGAAACAACCATTGATTAAAAAATAAAAATTATGATATTTTTTTCAACTGTGTTTATAATTGTTGAGATAAGTGTTGCAAAAAATCTTCCCGCTTAATCATGAGTGGGTTCCCTTTTAAAATTGATTTTTATCTTCAATATCGTAAAAAACAAAATTGTCCATAAAAATTAAGATTGATAATTTTTTTATCAACAATATATTTACCATCAATAAAAATAATTAAAATTCACTAAAAACTTTTATCAACAAATCTGACCATAAAAAATTATAAGCCATATTAAATTTGGAATACCAAACGCCACTAAGAAAAGAGAGTTTTAGTTTGTTTATGATCTTTATGTGATCTTTACATCATTTCTAATATGGATATATATCAAAATACATTAAAATAAATCATCTACTTTATTCAAATATATAATAATCAAAATAAACTCAGTATAAAGACTCTAATGCATTAACCTAAACTACATTGTGCTAATTAGACCATTAAAATACGACAATTAACTACTATGTCAAGCTCAAACACTGGCATAACTACTCTATCACCCTATAACTAAGGCCTTATGATATCAATTGCATATAAAATGGTTTATAATGAGATAAATCACCTACTTAAGAATGAAAATAAACTAAAAAAATCAAAGTTGATAACCATACATTTTTATTTCTTCTCACGCAACTGAGGAAACAATTGAGGCTAATATCATTTGCTGGCATTCATTTTATATATTAGAGCAATCAATAAAGAACTATCCATAAATTGTAAAAATGAATATAGGTTTTCCAAAAATAAATGACATTAATTGTCAAAAGAATGAGTCATTATGAGATTAATATGCCAAGTAAAAAATCAAGAACACCAATTTTCAACTTTAATTAAAAAAGAATCAATTGATTAATCAGATTTGTATAATAAAGAAATTTAATTAATGAATAAGAATTAAGTGAAGTTATTACAAGAATTAAATACACGGAAATGAAAAGTGACACAATGAATGTGTGAATATAGAATACAGATACGCAAAGAACAATTGATCCTGTCATTATTCTAATGTAAATGATATGATTACTGGCACAACAAGGTATGCATCCAAGATCATACACTTATCTCAATGCCCACAATATTATCAAGACCACCAAAATGTTAAACATATACATCATCAGCCAAGCATACAAAACAACCACAAAATAAGAAATAAAATAATGAAACTGAATTAAATGTTTTAATTTATCCCTTCCTAATATGATGTATTATATTTTATCAAAAGATAGAATAATAAAGTGACATCTAAATGGGGTTTTCCAGGTAAGTTATACTATGATAAGATCTTATTTACAACATAAATGAGATTTTTATATGATAGAAATAATGTGAACCCAACCTAATGCATGAAACTAGATAAAATGAAGGAACAAAGAACGACACAATGTTAACATGGGAAAAATCACTCTTAGGTGAAAATAACATTCATCAACAAATTTCACAGCTACAAATCTACAACGTCTGTCAACACCTTTATTGAATACTAACTTTAACCAAAGGTTTGAGTCATACATCAGTCATATTATTCTTTTTAGATAAACTAAAACCCAACCAATTCCTAAATAATTATACGGCATTAACAATTAGCCTCAAATAAATCTTGCATGTCATATTTAAACTGTAAAATACAAAAACCCAAACAACATATAAAAATCATTCATTAAAAGTAATCACTTGAAATAAATTTTAGGGCAACAAACCTAAAATACTAAACAAGCACTAATCATTTGGAATGACACTACCATTTAACAAGAATTAAGACCATGCATAGTGAGTTCAAATTATATATTAGCAACAAAAGAAGAAAAACCTCAAATAACAAATGAGAAACATTCCATAATTTCATTTTCCTCTTAAATGAAATGAAATTATAAGCAATATGTTTAGATTACTCAATAGCATAGACCATCTTTTAAAATACATACACTAAACAACATATTTGCACTAAAACATTAAAATTGAACCAATTGGCAATAATCATTTTTTTTATAATAAAACTAACCCATCAATAAACATGTACAACATGGTTTTTAGTCTCATTCATCAATAAATTAAATATCTAAAATAACATAGCAACAAAACCATCAGAAAAATCTACTTGAGCATTCCAATTACATCATTATCTTTTATTGATGAATGAGATCCAAATAAGATTAAATAAATCTTCACTAACCCATCAGCTAGAACAACTATTCATATATTATTTAATTTTTTTATCTTATTTATATGATATTATATATATTTTAACTTTTATGAATTAAACGTAACCATATTAGATGTTTGATTAAGTAAAATACAATACTGAACTTATACAAACCTCAAAACCTTGTTTATACATGTATAATGCACTTACTTTGCCTACAATTATGTTCATCATAATTTATATGTTATTGTATATGGTTTGGTTTTTATGCATTAGAAGTAATCATATTGGATATTTATTTATAAAATGTACAATTTTGATCTTTATACATGCTCCGGAGTCATAATAATATTTATTTATGAATGATGCACCTAACATACTTAAAAATTATGTTTTTTTAATTTAAAGTTTTTATAAAAAGTATTATAAGAATATATAGGAATTTTTATGATTTTTTTATAAATATTTTGGCATTGGATTGGTTTCAAACCAAATGATCCACACTTGGATCACTAGTCCACGATCAGATCCGATCCCTAATCGGTATTGGGCTTAAATGATCCGATTCAATGATCCAAGTTTTGAAACCATGAGCTCTAACACATATCAACTATCAAATATTTATCTGCCTATAGAAATAAATAAGCTAAAGGATTATATTCAAGATTTAAAGTGGTTTTGGCCTATATATGGATGCACCATCATGTGTGATGGCTGAATTTCAAAGACAATGGAGTCATTGATAAATTTTATGGTGTACAGTCATAAGAATATGATCTTTCACAAATCAATAGACACCATCATCCATTAAAAAACAAAGGAGTATGTATTCAAGCTAATTGATAAAGTGGTGGATGAGGTAAGTGAAGTAAATGTTGTTTAGGTTGTTATGTATAATGAGGTAACATTTAAAGTTATAAAGGAGATGCTAATGTGAAAAATATAACATTTGTATTGGATCCCTTGTATTACGCACTGTGTTGACTTTATGTTAGAGGAAATTAGGAAAATAAAAAATATAAAAGAGACTATTGATAAAAGTAAAAAGATAACTAATGTCATTTATAATAGTACACATGCAAGAAATCATATGAGAAGCAACTATACACAGGACCATGACTTAATGCACCATAGATCACACACTTTTCCATAGAGCACATAGCTTTAAAGAGCCTCCATATACATAAGCATGCTATTTAGAGATGTTTCACAGATGGTTTATTTCTAAAATATATCAAAGCTAACAATGGGAAAAAATCAATTGTAGAACTATGCAAAAATAAATTAGATAGATCATTTTAACATAAAGTTGATGATGTATGTAAGATTATGGAACCTCTTGTTAAAGTTTTAAAGCTTGTTAACCAAAATAAAAAGCCAACAATGCCTTACATCTATGAGGCAATGGATAGGGCAAAGAGATCCATAGAAATCATATATAATCATAAATGTATGTCAAGATTATTGATTCAATGTGGAACAACCAACTCTACAACGACCTACATGTAACAAGTAATGTTTAATTGTTTATAGTTGTTTATTATAAATAGATAGATTTTTTTTTTTTTTTACATTTCAAATAACTTTATGTAATCTTATTTGACAGCGTATTTCTTGAATCTACATTTTTAGCATGTTGATCAAGAAATGGGGTGAAAAACATATATAATTAAAAGAATGAAAACAATAATATAACAACTTGAGATGAACGTAGTTAAACAATAAATTGCAATGAGAGATGTAAATAATATGTTAATTTTGATTGGCATCATAACATACAAAAGTGATTGTATTTATTCTAAGTTAAAATCAAACAAAAAATTTATATATTATATATAACTATGTAGATGAATAAATTTATGAGAGGTAATGAAGGATTTAAGTTAAACATCTTGCTACTTGCTACGAATACCAATCATATATGTATACTAATAAGTAAGCAATTTTTTTTGCGACTAAGTGTTGACTTTTGTATAAATCTGACATGTTCAACTATTTTTATTATAGATGAGTGATGGGACTTTTAGGGGGATAGTGTACCTACTCTCAAGAAAATTGTCATCAAAGTTCTTAATTAGGCAACATATTTTTTTAGGCGTAAGAGAATTTGAAACACATTCTCTTTGTTACATTTAAGGCCAAAAAATAAATTGAAGATGTCAAACTTACATAAATTGGTATACATGTATTACAATATGCGATTGAAGGTTCAAAATTTATTAGATAGACAACAAGATGATGACTACTAATCCCATTGACCTCAACCACATATTTGCATTTGATGGTATACTAGATAGTTGAATCTATGAGGAGGTGGATAGTTGGATCTGTGAGAAGGAGACGCCAGTAC